>JAYRBT010000043.1:10302930-10321938 GCA_036023395.1 Myiotriccus ornatus
CCCTGACACAGCTCCAGCCATTCCCTGGGGGCTGTCCCTGGTCCCCCCAGAGCAGAGCTCAGTCCTGCCCCTGCTCTTACTCTCACATTAGACATCCCTCTCTGTTGGTTTTCAACTGAAAAATGTCATGATAAACCACTTGCTCCCAAACAAAGCCACCCAGCTTTGATTCTGACCCTTGCAGTCACTTGACTTATTTCTTTTCCCCTCAAGAACAGACCATTTTCTGTGCAAAACAGCCATTTCAGTGAAACCCTCTGGTTCAGCAGAAAAGCTCCTGGACTGAGAGGCAGAGGAGGAGGAGAAAGCTGAGGATCAAACCCTGCAGTCCAGCAAGAGATGATCCCACATCTGGTGCCACGGCTGCCCAAGGTGTTTGTGGCACCCGCCTTTTGCAGGACCTTCATCCCAGGCATCTCTCCCTGGGCTGTGTGTGCTGTATGTGCCAGGCTCACAGGCATCTCACTATCCCTGGGCAAATGAAATCCATGACCCTCTCTGCTGCTGCCTGTCCATCCAAGCTGAGCGTGGAGAAGGCTGGGGGTCTCACAGCGGGGCTGCCCCACTGCTGGGAAACTGTGCTCACTCCTGTCCTGGACGATGCCACACGCTCCCGTGCCAGGGCCACAGAGACACTGTCATGGATGAAACACGTGACTGTCACTGAGCAGTGCTGCCACGCCAGCCCCAGCCCTGCAGGGTGGTGCCAGGGCTGGTGCCATGTTGCTGGGACAGAGCCCATCCCAAGAGAGCCCCCTCCGTCCTCACACTGCAGGTCCTGCTCTGCTCAGCACTGCCCAAAGACGAATGAGCTCAAGAAGCGTTTGGACAATGCTCTCAGGCACGTGGTGGGATTCTCAGGGCTGCCCTGTGCAGGGTCAGAAGTTGGGCTTTGATGACCCTTGTGGGTCCCTTCCAACTCAGGATATTCTGTGAATCTGTAAATCTGTGATTCCATGGAGTGCTTGTGGCTGGTGTTTACACCCAGCCTGAAACGAGGGGCTGTAGAGGTCGGGGTGTGTGTCGGACTGGCTGAGCCTAACGAGGTGTGAGCTCATCATACCTGCCATGACATCACATGGCAGGGCAACCCACCGTCCTGGTGGTGCACATGGGTTAGAAATGTCTGGCCTGTAAATGCCAGAATCTTCCTGCATGGAACTGAAAACATTTATTCTGGAAGAGTCTCGATGCTTGTGGCTAAAGGCAATAAATACAGATTTCATTTCATAGTTAATACCCTGCCCAGGGTAAAATCCTCATTTTTAATATCATTGCCTGCAATCTGACATTACCAACGAGATGTTGCAATGCAATCTCTGAGTCATTGCACAGCAGATAATGGTATTTTCTTGAGTTCAATCTGGAGGAGTTGGCCCCATTTATCAAGCTTGAAAAACCGATGCCAGAGAGTCTGCCAGAGAGTCTGTCTGGCCTGTGCTGTGCACGAGTTACGTGACCCAGGGCTGCAGGGAGAGGGAGAGAGAGGGAGCAGACCTGGATGTCATGAATCTCCTGGGAGCTGGTCTGGTGCACTGGGTCAGCCAAGAGGCTCCTGAGCTTGGGGTACAAGGGAGTCACGAGTGACCACATGGCTCTGCCTTTGCTTTTAGGCTGCCCCAAGGGAGCTGCTGCCCCACAGCATGACCAGGCACAGCTCATATTTGGGATCTGGGGAGTCTCTGTGACATGGAGGAGCTGGAAAATGTGAGAGGATCCCTCAAGTCTGTCCATCACCAGGACTGGGAGCCCCATTGCCGCCGAGCCCAGGGCCAACACTGGGGTACAATAACACTTGGCGAAGTGGCTGAGAAAGGAATGTCAGTTGTGGCCAGGTCAGTAGCACCTCCCAGGTAGGGACTGGGGCAGGGAAGCCATGAGGAAGCATCCCATCAAAGAAATTCTGCTCTTAGAAGGTGTGTAAGTCTTGCAGGTCTCTCAGGGTAGGGAGCAGAAGAGAAGGATGGGAGCTGTGGGAGAAGCCTGCCTGGGCTGCCTCGGGCTCTGGGAGTGTTGACAGAGCTTGAAAGATCTTGAGAAAACCAGGAGCAATCCTAGGAATAATGGGCTTTATTTTCTGCAGGCAAGCAGGACTGTCTCCAGTTATCCAGGAACACCAGTGTGGGAGGAGACCTCTCTGGCAGAGTCTCTTTCCTCTGGCAGGCAAAACCCACGTTCTGCAGAGAAATATGTAGTGCACTTTTAACACAGAGCACTCTTGGCCTATTGGACCAACTTGGCTGGGGACGCAGCAGATTTGCTTTCAGCAAAAAGACTTTAATTCAAGACTGGGCACATCACTGTAAAAGAAATGCTCTTTCTTGACCAGACATTGCAGACAGGATGCAAGAACCAGCAGATGAAAGTCCCTGGCCTGCTATGCAGAGGTCAGAGCAGATGATCTCTTCTGCCCTTGAAAGCCAGAAAATGGTTCTGCAGACACCTAATGTGTGAATGAAAAAGTGACTCATGAGAACAAGGCACAGTTAACTGGTGTGTTCCTCCCTCCAGGGGCAGTGTGCCGTGAGGAAGGGCTTGACCTACCTTGGGGTCTGAGCCAGCAGGAAGGCCTGTGGTTCATAAAGGCTCTGTACAGCCAAAGGGTCCTGATCAGGCTGGGCACAGACAGGGATTGTGCTGAGGTCTCCTCACCTGGTCACCTGGAAATCTCCAGTGGGTCAGCAGAGACCCAGTCCCATGGTTTGGGTGGCCAGTCCTCTTTCCTGCTCGCCACGGTTCTGTGTGGGATCTGGACGGGGAACTGCCTGTCCAGCTGTACCCACAGCCTCCTGCCTTCTCCTGCCTTCCTCACAAAGCAGTTTGGGCACGCAGCACCCAGGGGGGCTGCCCTCTTCCCTACTCACTGCTGGACACACCACGCTGGTGTGGAAAGGGAGGTCTGCAGTCCTGCCCCCAGCTGGTCTCCGCTCACACGCACAGGAATTCGTGAACTCTCCACACACAGGCTGGTTTGGCTGCTGGGCCAGCACAAGCTGCCCAACTACATCCCCCTGTTCCTTCTGCAGATCGAAACATCAGTCAGTCACTGCAGCACCACTCTGGACCGGGAGTGAGGGGTGGGAACCGTGTCTGGGACAGAGGAGTCCTACCACGAGCTGGGCAACCCATGAGAGACAGGCCAGCCATGGGCATCCTCCACAGAACAAGTCACCAGTGCTTACCCAAATTTTTGACAATGAAATCTGGTATTTTGTACATCAAAATCACAATTTCAGAAGGAAACTTTACTTCCTTCCAAAAAAAAAAAAGAAGGAAAGTGTGTTTCCAGTGAAATCTGAACAACGTCAAAGTGACCGCAGAGTTTCTCGTTTTAATTGTCAAATGCAAAACCTTGGGGAAATTTGGAGAATCAAAAAAACTTCGGACTTAATATCTCTATTTCCATTTCCAAAGGAGGGACAATGCCATCTTCATGCTGCCGGATTTCAGACAAGCTTTGGCTTTTTCAAATTAATATATATATCGACAAAAAACACTTCATGAAAACAACTTTTCTTAGGAACAATTTCCATTTCCCAGTTCTGTGACCCTAAAACACATGCCAAAATTCTCTAAAGAGTGTTTCAGTTTATTTAACTGAAAAGCAGAATGACAATAAAGTGAATATTTGAAGCAAAACTCTGTTCTGAAAATATATCTGCTTAATGCTGAAATGATTCAGTTTCACAGAACTGGAAACAATTATGAACCAAATCAATTGGGAGAAGGAATTTAATCAGAAAAATGTGAATGCTAATTGGGAATTGTTGAAAAACATTTTACGTGTTGTCCCAAAACCACAATCCCACAATTGAGAAAGAAGTCAATGTTGGTTAAAAAAATACACAACTCTGGCTCGTGAGGGAAGTGAAGACAACTGTGAAAAATAAGAAAATCATATACAACTTAAAAAAGGAGAAACTCATAATAATGAATGAGAAGTGAGAAACTGAGAAACTCAGAAAATGAGAAGTGAGAAAGCTGATAAGGAAAGACAAAAGCTGAGGGCAATGTATGGGCTGCAAATCTGAAGCAAAGGAGCAGCAACTCCTCTCAGTGTAAAAGGAATAATTATGGCTCTTGTGGGGCTGTGGGTTGTCTTAGTCTCAGGATGGATGTACTACAGCAATCAACAGCAACAGAAGAGATCTCACGTTCACCAGTGTTTGTGGAAGTGCTTGGCTCTGGTGGGGCCTGGCATCAGCTCTGGGCAGGCTCCTCCAAAGGCTGCTACAGCCACCAACAGACAGGTTTAAGTAAGAGAAATATGGTTAAAGATAACTTGCATAGACTTGGGGAAAACAGAACATGTCCAACTAAGATGCATCTTTTTTCCTGAAATACAAGTTTGATTGATAAAAATAATATTGGTGGTATAGTACGCTCAGACTTCTGCAAGGCAATTGCCTTGGTAGTGTGACATTTTGATGAAGAAACCAGAACAATACCCAGTCAACATGGCACATATTTAATGGATTAAAAGCTGTCTGTGTGGTGCTGTGTCCCAGCTGCAATTGTCAATGGAACTCCACACTCAGAGGGGTGTAGAGGAGTCCCCAGGGGTTGGTGCTTGGCCCCCTCTTCAACCATTTTATCAATGATCTGAAAAAAATATTAAATCATCTGTGATGACAGTGGGTTAGTGAGACCAGCAGATGGAGATGAAGCCAGATAGCTCTGCAGAATGGCCTGGGTCGCTGGTTATACTGGGCACAAACAGATAATGCAGCCAAACACAGTCACACATTTGGGACAGGGTGGCAGATTATCGGCCACAGAGACATCTCAGGGTGCTGTGCCTGGGAAGGGGTGACTGAGAGACCTCAGGGAGTCTGGTAGAGCTTGTTCAGGCTGTACCTCCTCACGGGCGAAGGTGGCCAAGAGGCCAACACGTTCCTGGGACATCACCCTCCTGGAACAACTACTGCCCTGCAGCTGAGCGGCTGTGTCCACCCAGCCCCTGGTTCTGGTGCTCATCACCAGGATGTTGAGAGACTGGGGAAAAGCTGAAATCCCTGCAGTGAGGATCCTCCAGAGCTCGACTGATTCTGCTTCACAAAGAACAGGTTCTGGGGAATCTAGATGACATGTATTCAAAGACTCTCCAGCCTCTGAGAGTTCTGGAGTGGTCCAATGCCTGGAGCCTGAAGCAGGGAAACTGAAACCAGCAATGTGGCATGATATGCCAGCAAGGTAATCAGTCAGTGGAAGCATTTACTGAGGCAGTGTGGGAATTTCATCACTGACAAAGTTACATCAGGCTTGGTTGATCTCTGGTTCATGCAGAGATACTCTGGGTTCGGATTGCACCTGGTAGCCAGACTAGACAGTCACAAAGGTATCTGAAGGCCTCTTAGTCCAAACAGTGATGGAAAGGAGCTCTGAAAATGAAACCATCACTGTTCTTGCTGTCTCTGCTTGTGCTTAAGAGGCAGTAGCCAGGTCCAGTCTTGCCTCATTGACAGCACAATCTTAATGGGGGCATTTTTCCTGGGGATAAGTTTCTCCAAAAAAACCCTATGGCCATTTCTTAGAACTGCAGTGATTTTGCAGAGCAAAAGAGGTGAATTACCACAGCAGCTTTGTTGAATCGTGGGGTGTGGCTGAAGCAACTTCTCCTCCTTCCAAGACCTACTCCTCAGGACCTCCATGCCCTGGCAGCCTGCGAACCACAGGGCTTGGACTTGATGCAGACATGTGGTCCTGTGGTGGACGGCGGCAAGCTACACCTTTTACTGAGCAGTGGGCAGCCCCTGTGCCTTCCTTCCCCTGCTGACATGTCACACCAGTGACCCAAACCAGCTATTAATATCAGAGAATCACAGAGTGGTTTGGGTCAGAAGGGACCTTAAAGATTATCTCATTCCAACTCCCTGTCATGGGCAGGGGCACCTTCCACCAGCCCAGGTTGCTCCAAGTCCCATCCAACCTGGCCTTGGGCACTTCCAGGAATGGGGCAGCCACAGCTTCTGTGGGCAACCTGTGCCAGGGCCTCCCACCCTCACAGGGAAGAATTTCTTCCCCATGTCTAATATAAACCTACCCTCTGTCAGTTTGAAGCCCACTGACAGGGCCTTGTCTTGTCACTCCAGGCCCTTATAAATAGTTTCATTCCATCTTTCCTGTGGGATCCCTTTAGGTCCTGGAAGGCCACAGTTAGGTGACCCCAAAGCTTCTCTTCTCCAGGCTGAACAATCCCAGCTCTCCCAGCCTTTCCTCCCAGCAGAGCTGCTCCATCTCTCTGATCATCTTGGACTCGCTCCAAAAGCTCCATGTTCTTCCTGTGCTGGACCATCTGAGATCTTCTCCAACATTCTTCTCCCCTCCCTCCCTGCCTCCATCTCTCCCTCCCTCATGTTCATGTCAGGTTTGTTTCTTCATCTGCACCCACCAAGCCGTCGTACCAACATCCTGTGCACGGACTGACCAGGCTGGGCCCCCAAGCATGGCAGGACCTGCTGTCATCCGTATTCCGTGACATGTCAGGAATTGTTCCCAAAAACATTTTCCAGGAACTCTGACCTTTCAGAAGTGCTAAGGATGGGAGACATCCTGTTCTGGGGCAGGGCTGCTCTGTCCCTCTCCCCACCTGGGTGAGAGGTACAGCCTTCATAGTCAGTGGCGTTTGGGAAGGCATTCAGCCTGCACTCAGTAGATGGATAAATAAGAGCAGTTAATCCATTACATAAAAATGCCAGCAGTGCCCAGGGACTCCTGGGTTCCCTGAGAAACTCTGAAGTCTCTCCAGTGCCTTAGAGTTGGGAGGCCTGTGGCTCCCAGCAGTTGCAAGTGTCTGCTCTCTGCTCACAGTTAAGGCACCCCGAGAGGTGTGTGAGGACTGCAGAGCCAGAGCCTGCACCTCACCCAGAGCATGGGGATAGTCAAAGAAAGAAGCACAGGATGGCTACAGAGAGCCAAGGGCTTCTTGTTTCAGTTCATCAGGGCTCTGTGAATCCTCATGAGCTGCTGGAAGAAGGCAGCTTACAGAAAGGCACCCCGTGGAGAGGCCATTACCCACACTGGTGCAACAGGGCAGAGGATTAGGGGAGCTCCTCCTTTCCCAGCTCCTGGAGCCCCGCACACAGATCCTTATTCCTTATCTGGCTTGCACGAGTCCCCTCTTCCCACTGCCCACCTGCCTGGAGCCACTGGGAAGTGGCAGGAAGGAGATGTGCAGGGCAGTGCTTTGCCTTAATGGGGCAGAGGCCACACCAACCTGCAGCTATTGGCCATTGCCAAGGGGAGAGGGTGGCTCCAGCCGCCTGTGTGCCAACAGCAAACATGTTTTACAACTGACCTGCAAGGAATGTGTGTCACTGCAGAGGATATGTAGCCCTGGAGAACAGAAAGCACAGCTGCATTTTTTAAAAGTACCTCATCCCCTGGATCGGAACAGCAGGCGCAGATGATCCCAGGGCGATAAGTCCACAGTGTGTGAGCAGGAACCACTCCTCTACCTTTGCCAGTGGAAGATTCTTATAAATTCACTCCTCCTGCCATCCTTTTGCAGAGGGTCAGAAGATGTACTGACAATAGCAGCATGCAAATATTTCAGAACTTGGCCACACGCTGAGCAAACACTCTGGATAGCTTCACGAGTAGATTAAAATGCCAGATCAGCGAGCAGTGCTGCACTTTAAATATGCTCACTAATTTATTAAGTTTATTCTTAGCAAGCTTGCAGACTTCAGAAAGTTAAATTTCTTGGTGACAAATGGCTGTGGAGCTGGGCAGGCAGAGCGTGCTGCAGTCACACAGCCCCAGAGGAGGCAGGCAGGGGAGCAGATCCCCCGAGGGCACTGCACGGGGGAGAATCCCCAGCGGCACAGCCGGCACGGGCTCTGTGTCAAACTGCTGTACGGCTGCAGAGCACAAACCAGGGCTCTTGGCACATCCCACGGTTCTCCAAAGAGCTGCTGCCTCCCACTCCAGGCTTAGACATCCCTTATCTCTCTCTCCAGGCCCAGCTGTGTGCTATGGGTTAACTGCTGTGAGCTCCACTCCTCAGTGCACTCTTGATGTCCCAGCTCCAGTCCCTTGTGCTCCAGTAACAGCAGCAGGTCTGTGACACCCAGGGCTGAGCCAAACATGCCTCCCCTTCAAGGACACCATCTACTGTGGTCCCAAATGACAACCCTCTCCCTTTTCCTAGGTACCCTGATCATGCTTTGCCTGGGACCTCTCCACTCTTTAACTGTGTCTGCTCCTTGTGCTCAGCCCACATGAGCCAGAGGCTTGGATTTGGGTGCCTACTGATGCCTTATCCAAGTCAAGATCGGTGGGAGGTGTCTCAGGTGGGACACAGCAGGTCCATCTTCAGGCAGCAGTTGTGGGCCCCCAGTGCCCCTCAGCCCTCCTCCTCTGCTGTTCTCCATGGCTCTGCAGACCTGGAGCAGGGTCTGGAGTAGCAGTTTCCTTGGGAGGAAACCAATACTGGCACTACCACTTGAGATAAATATCTTTGGTCTCCTTCTCGTTCAAACTGAACGAGTGTGTTTAGGAGCCCTTCCAAAGGGCTGTGTGCTCCCCTGTCACTAACGCACATCCCTGAAGATGAAGCCTGACAGCAGGACAGAGCTCTGTGATGATGGGGACAGTCCTGTGCAGCAACGTTATCCAACCTCTTGGGCTCTGGAAGCCCCGCAGGACTGGGTACCATGTGGACTAGAGACAGTCCCTGCCAGGAGGGCCCTGACACTGCTGCACTGATGGGGGTAAATGTCAGTTTTGATGGTGCTGCTAAGGAGAAGGCTCTTTTTCCTTCAGGGAAACACTGCAGGGGGATGGGGATACCCACAGCCCCAGGAGCCCTGGCTGCTCTGCAGGGCTTGATGTTGGAGTCTGGAGGAAGAGACAAAGCACAGAGCAGTGACATGGGATGTGTGAGCAACAGCACGAGGACTTTACTACGCTGAAAAAAACCACCTAAACTACCATTCCTGACACCAGATCAGGGAGCGGCAGGGCTGGCTGTGCTGACAGCACTCCATGAGCTATAGGCACCCAGCCCTGCCCTTTGCCAGCCCCCAGAGCAGCGGCCGGCAGGGGAAGCCCGTGTGGCACTGGGATGCTGAGGGGCGCGACCCCCGGCAGGCAGCAGCCCGTGTCAGCCCCGGGGCTCGGCGCTGTGCCGGGACAGCTCCTCGGCGGGCGATGACAGTCCACGGGGAGGTGCCTACGTGCTGTTTGTGGGGCAGAAACAGGGACCTGCGAGTTTTCCAGGGACAGAACGCAGCGGGATCCTTCGCGCCGGAGCTCGCAGCCGTGCGAGGCTGTTCCGCGGTGTTTGCCACATCTCCGGGGAGCTGTTATTCATCGTCTCACTTCAGAGAGGACTTGCGCCTCTTCTGCTAACACTGGGAGGGCAAAGACTTTCCCAGGAAAATTTCCTGGGCTGGGAGCAAATCCCACATGGCATTGCAACTCTCCCTCAACAGCAAAGGCATGTTATTGTTGCTCGCACTGCAAATAAGCTGTTGAACCAAGGCAGTCCTGCCGCTGCTAGGAGTTAAACAAACTCCATCTGCCCCGTCCAGCAGCTGCTGGGCCCTGTTAGAGCCCTGTGGAATGACCTGCTCCTGCATCCCTTCCCCAGTGATATGCTGTGATTTACTGCCCATCCTGCCCTGCAGACAGGGAACACACGCACACACGTGTGCTGGGGCTGCATCACCCCCGCGGGGCCCTCCTGCTCCCTCCAGCTCCTCCTTCCCCAGGTCCCTCCACATGTCAGCAAGGCCCTGTAGCAATGCCTCAGAACCAGCTCCTACAGAGAGATGCTGAGCCCTATTTCCTCATCCTTTGCATTACCTCAGCAGCAATTCAGCTTCTAGAAATGCAGGAAAGTTGCAAAACTCAGTCATTTCACTGTAACACACCACGGGAGCAGCAGCATCTCACAAATTCACCCTAAAAGCATAGAAGCCTTTCAAAGTGAGAGCACACCAGACTGTCACTCTCAACAGCCAACAGACACTCAGCTTTTCTCCCTCTCCAGTGGCTTCAGCAGCACATGGGGATGAATTGACCTGGAGAGGCCCAAAAAATCACATAAAGGATAAAACCAGTACTGCAGTTAAAGGGATTGGAAGACTGTAAGGAGAGAATAAAGAGTTGAGGACTAGTCCAGGGAGACACAGATGCTGGGTGTGATCTGCTGCACTCGGGTGACAGCTCCCAGGGCTCAGGGAGAGCGTCTGAGGCACTGTGGGTGCCACTGTTGGCACACCCCTGGGGAAAGTGGGAACACCAAACCAGAGCCATCCAGAGTGAAACGCTGCAAGTGCTGTCTGGAGGGGACACACATCACCCACAGCTCACAGCACCTCCAGGCCCGGAGTCCCACTGCCATCCCTGCAGAGAGGCAGCAGAACCCAAACCCCAGTGCTGTGAGGGGGGACACGGCCCTGTTCCTGAGGCTGCTCGTGGTTGTCACACCCTCATGGTGAGGTCCAGAGCCAGGAAGTCCCTGGAGACAGCTGATAAGCCTCTGCATCTGTTCCAACAGTGCCTGTGCAAGCAGGGTGTATTTTTGGCTTGAGACTGGGACATAAACCAGTGTGAGTCAGAAATTGCCCCTGACAGTACAACCCCTGCCCTGGTGCCTTCTCCAGGACACTGCCAAAAGCCCCAAGCTGGTGCCTGCCCTGTGCCTGGGACACTTTGTACGATGGGCAGTGGTCAGAGAGTCATGAAGTCACTGCACTGGCTGTTCTGGCTTCAGGGCCACATGTGAAGCACCAACGAGTGCTAGGGGACAATCCTGGGGGCAGGATTCCCCATGTGCTCCATGAATCCAAGGAGAAGGGTGTGCTGGCCAGGAAGACACATGTACCACACACAGCATGCCCTGGAAGTCAAAGGCAACATGGTCCCACCAGAGAGTCTCAGAAATTACCTTGCAGTTGAAACTAAAGCTGATGAGCAGCATCAGCTGGTAAGACAGGAGACAACCACAGCAGGTCATTGCAAGGGCTCACACATAAACCCTTAGTCATGAGATCCCATCCTGGGGCCATGCAGATACAAACACATAGCTGGAAGATCCCAAAGATCCGATGGCTGGATGAACCATTCCCATGTGTGATGCCCCTGTCTTCAGCTACCCCTGCACGTTAGAACCCCCCATGTCCTGGCAGTTGGCTGTAGCTGTGGAGTGAGCAGGGTCAGCAAAGCCAGACTGTTCCCGACCCTCATATCAGTGCTTGAACATGGGCACAGCCCCTTCCCTCACCTGCAATCTGGCACTGCTGTCTCTGGGACTGGAAGCCAGCTGGGAGATGGCTCAGAAGGAAGGACAAGTATGAGGGGTCCCTCTCCCTGCCTGACACGTGAAACTAGAATTCCTGGTTGCTGAATATCCATCCCTGCTTCAGGCAAAGCATCAGGTGAAACAACTCACATGGGAAGTGGGATGGGGGTTGTAGGTTGAGAGAAACCCAGCACTACTGAGGGACAGTCCCAAAACAGAGGTGCTTCTAGAGAGGACACAGATGGTGGTTGAAGGCTCAGGCTCTGCACTTAACAGGGAAATCTGACATCCTTGTGTCACTTCAGCCAAAACAATTTTGAACTTGCCTCCTGTCTCCTTCCAGAAAGGTCCTGCCCTAACTCACCACAACAGTGCTATTGCAAGTCTCCCCATGAGCAAGAAGCTGCATACCATGACCCAGCGTGGTCTTTTTCCCCTTTCCCATCTATCTGCTCACTGCTGCTCTCTGGACTTCCCAAACAGGGTCTCGAGGTTGGACACAGGCTCCATATCTGATGCCTGAATCCAAGGCCACTGCTGGTTCCCCACCCCAAGGGTGGGAATGGGTCCTTGAGGAGAGCCTGGTTTAGGAGGCTGGCAGGGGAGGTGGGCTTTGGGGAGTTCCCAAAACACAACATTATCTGTGCAGTGAGTACCCTCTGGCAGCCAGGGAAGTGCAGGGAAGAACAAGGACTGGCTGCTCCTGTGGGGCACTCAGCTGGTGGGGCCAAAGTGCTCTGTGGAGGAGCAGGGGTAAAGGCCAGCAGAACCTCTTCCCTGGTGCTTCCTGCCTCTGCTCCGATTGGTGCTGGGTCTGTGCTGCACCTCTGAACCATCCTGCAGTGCAGCTGTTCTGGTGGGCCCACAGGAGAGGCGACACCACGAGCGATGCCCCATCCTCGCACTGTGGGATGTCACCGATCACCCCAGTAACAGGGGACAATCTGCAAACCCAGCAGCCAGCCTGTGCTGGAGGACACACACAGCCAGCTGCCAGGGCCTCAAAGGCAGGTGGGGAGGTGACACATAGCCCTATCACAAATGTGTGATGTCTGACAGTGCAACATTCCCAGCAAAGCCCTGCCCTCCTGCCTGGGGACCTTCATCCTGGTCCAAACACCCCAGGCTCATGGGTGCCTGATTCCCTGAGCCCAAGAGCAGGGCTGGATCTCTCTGTCATCTGAACCCCAGTGCATTAACTTAGCTCCTCTCCAATAACAGGCAAGAAGGCCAAGAAATAAAGCAGGTACATTCCGGGAATGCTGCAGCAGCAAACACAACATGAATCACGTCAGGCCGCGGCTCCTTCCCAACACGCTCTCGTCCAGCTGCTGTGGGCAGCCCACCTTTGGAGCACAGCCTTTCCAGCAGGACACAGGTCCTCTACACCGGGGGTGGGGAAGGAGCAGGGTAACCAACAGGCAGAGGGAGGCTTTGGTTCAGCCAGGACATGTGGAAGAACCACACATCATCCCCTGGGCTGTGTCCCTGCTCCATCAGCACCCTCAGCTGCTCACCAGCACCAAACCAGCTCCAGGGGTCTTGGCACAGGGGACTGGCTTCTGCCACAACAACCAGACCTTCCCTGTTCCTCTGAAATGTCTCTCTCTGAATTTCAATGGGGTTTAAGGTGGTCATATGCAAAACAAAGTGACCCTGGAGAAAAACAGCAAGGGGACAAGGCTGCAGGGAGGGACACACTGATGGAGTCAGAGCTCTGGACCTGGCACTGTGGCCTGGAGAACAAATACAGCACAGAGAGACACCAGAACTAGGGAGATCACTGCTGGTCACTGTGCCTACACAAGAGGAAAATGGAAATGAGTTCAGAGAAGAGCTACAGGAATGACTGGTAGGCTGGAAAACTGCAGTACCATGGAAGGCAGAAGTCCAACCTCTTTTCCCAATGCTGAGCACAGGTAAAACAAGACTTGGTCCCACTCAGCCAGCACCTGCTGGGCAGCTCTGTAGCTCCAGCTGATCTGGAATACTTGCAACAAGAAAGCAAAGTACCTACTGCAAACAGTGTGGCTGCTCACTCATCTGGTCCAGCCTTGACACAGAAAGAGGGGCTTCCTTGTCTGGGCTCACCCAGCTCTGCCCTGCCCAGGGCTGCGAGGCAGCAGAGTGAGGAGGGAGTGTCACCCATGCAGCAGACTGATCTCCGCAGACAGAAAGAGTGGGACTGGTTCTCTTGCCTCCCTGAGCCTTTCTGGGAGCAGGTTCCAGGGCTGCAGCTGGAAGGAAGACACCAGGAACCTGGCAGCAGCAGTAGGGAGGGAGAGATTCAGTGTGGAGATGGGGGTGAGCACAGGAGGGCCCATCTCCTTCCTCCCCACAGGGCCCGTGCCAGCTCGGTGAGGTCTCTGCTGGTTTCCTCTTGGCTGTCAGGCTGTGAGTGCACTGCAGCCGTGCCAGGCTTCTCACAAACACGAGCGCAGCGCTCGCACAGCGGGGCTGGGACGGCCTGGCCGCCCTCCAGCCCTGGCTGCCACAAAATGGGAAATAAGGGAATTGGAGCAAGACCACAGTGACCATCAACCAGCTGCCACTGGTAGCAATGGGACAATCACCCTGTGCCAGGCACGAGCAGGCAGCAGCACATCCTCCTGTGCCCACTAAAACCAAATGCACTGCAGGCTGTGGCACAGCTGGAGCGTGCACGGAGGAGGAGGAGGATGGGGATGGGAGGAAGCCATGTGCCTCACTCCCCTCGGATGCTCCGGGGGAGCAGGGCAGCCAGGAGCCCCAGGATGCTGCACAGCAGACAGCACAACCCTCCTCACAGAACAGTATGGAGCTTTCTGCTAGTTACATGGTTTATGAAAAGTTGTTGGCAAAAATGCGCATTTTCTTTGGCTGTGTTTTACATGGATTTGGCAAAAATGTAACATTAGTGTCTCCCCTTGAGAGAACTTTATTGAGTGGAACAAAGTCGGATATTTTTAGCTACCCATTGTTAGCTGAAGAACAAAGCCATAACTAAGATATTTTGTCTCTTACACTGAAACGGGACTATCAGACAAATCCATGTACAGTCATATGTGGCTGCCCATTCAGATGGAGCACGAGAGGGAAATTATTTTTAGCCTGTACACTCCACACAACAACCACATTTCCCGTCCCCTGCAAGCTGGACCACCAGAATGCACAGGCAGCACCAGAGAGGGGGACCTGGGGTCACCGCCTGCTGCTGTCCCTGGGGCCATCTCACAAATGACATTTATAGGAGAGACTGGGTCACGCAATCCTAAAAAAAAACACTTTAATTTTTCTGCCTTTTGGGGTGGTGTTTTTTCCCCCACTCAGAGCTGAAATTATGATGTGTGTTTCACCAAGAAGCAACAAGGAAAAGTGAAACAGGATGCAGATGGATCTCAGCGAAGCAGCAGTTGTAACGCACAGCGCTAAAACCCGAACCTTCACCCCTTTTCCAAAGACACTGAGGGCTGCTCTGAACAGGAGAGAGGTTTCCTACGTGCAGCACTGGGTCAGGCAGCCCAAGAGAAAGAGAGGCACCTGGCACAGCCTTGTCCTGGCAGTGCTGCCGCCCTTCCCGTCCTGCGCAGTCAAACCATCCATGCTGGAAATGTCACGGCTGAGGCTGCCAAGGCGGTGCTTTCGAAAACTTTACCCCCAAAACACCAGAGAGCCCATCACGAGGCTGACAAACCTCCCCCAGGCGCTCCAGTGCTCAGCAGATGACATCAGTGGTTTCTGATGGGCAGCGCTTTGCAATGTGTTCATGTAACAGAAACAAAGCGCTCCTTAAATGCCCTGGATTTCTGCTCGTGAGCGACGCCAGGAGCTTCTTCTAAACAGTTTTTTGTGGGTTGCACTGGTGAGTCACGGAGAAGTTGCGTTAAACTCTGAGCATTTGGTGCAGCCAGAACAACCCTCTACAGATAAGGGAGCCATGGCACAGTCCTGGCAAAGCAAGAGGAGTAAAAGCAGGGTGCCACCACACAGCCTGACCTGTTGTGGGGGAACCCTCTGTGCCAGCAGGGGTGGGGGGACCAGAGAAACCATCAGAGCAGCCTCCAAAGGGCTGCAGCAAAACAAGAACCTTTGGGAACCTCAGTGGCCCTTTGCCACCATCCTCCCTGTGCACAGCCAGCCGCTTTGTCCTCACCACATCTCCCTGCCAGCCTCCAGCAAGGCCAGCTCCTGACGTGCCAAATGCACTTGGTGCTTTTTCCCGAAGAAGTGTCACACTCCACAGAGCTCTGTGTGTAGTCCATGACCTGCCAGGTGCCACTGAGGTCCCCCACCGAGGTCCCAACCTGGGAGCAGCAGCAGCAGGCAGCTCTGTCTGTGCTTGTCTCCCTAAAGCTGTCCCAACACGCCCGTGCTGTGTGTCACCACAACCAAACCCGCACGGCAGAAAGCGGCCAGAGAACAGAAGGACATCAAGAAGGAAACATAAATTACCTGCGGAGTTTTCAGCTGAGCTACAGTGTCCTGAGGAGATGCTGCTCTGCCACTCCTCGTCTGCTCCGCGGATTGGGGCTGCCTTGACCAGGGAGCACTGATTGTGTTTTATAAACTTGAAGCACAGTAAGAACTGGTTTAAAATAGAGTGAACGGAGCTGGTGCGGGTGGAATTAGACAAACTCCGCGAGCTGCTTTTCCAAAAATAAATTAACTTCTTGCAGCCCGCGGAGCAGGGGCGGGGGACGGGGCCTCCCGGGAGAGCTACCCGAGCGCCTCTGCCGCTGCTGTCCCCTTCCCCACAGAGTCCCAGGGCTATCACTGCCCCATCCGGGGGCCTGGGGCAGCATGGGGAGGGGGAGCGGCAGCCCTGGCATCCCCTGGTCTCTCTGCACCTCAGA
Source organism: Myiotriccus ornatus (assembly GCA_036023395.1). Lineage (NCBI taxonomy): Eukaryota > Metazoa > Chordata > Aves > Passeriformes > Tyrannidae > Myiotriccus > Myiotriccus ornatus. Next base: position 10,319,014 of record JAYRBT010000043.1, read on the forward strand.
AAGTGTCTGTGCTGGCAGAGGGGACCAGAGGCACCTGGAGGGGTCCTGCCCTGGCAGGGGACTGGGACAGGATCCCAGCCAGGGCATTCAAGTTATGGGTCAGTCCCTGCCGGACTCGTTGCCTCACAGTGTCCCCTGGACATCTCCCTGTGCCCGAGGAGGCCAGTCTGGGAGAGCAGGAACAGGCTTCCTTGGCACTGCAAAGTTCCTGTGCTTAGGTGAAACAGGGTGTGCTGGCTGTGGCCCACTGAAGGAGGGGGCACATGGAGACATAGAATGGTTTGGGTTGGAAAGCCCATCTCATTCCACCCCCTGCCATGGGCAGGGACACCTTCCACTAGCCCAGGTTGCTCCAAGCCCCATCCAACCTGGCCTTGGACTCTTCCATGGATGGGACAGCCACAGCTTCTATGGGCAACCTGTGCCAGGGCCTCACCCACTAACAGGGAACAATTTATTCCTAATATCCCATCTAACCCTGCCCTCTGTCAGTGTGAAACCATTCCCCCTTGTTCTGTCACTGCAGGCCTCTGCCCAAAGTCCCTTTTCCATCTCTCTTGGAGCCCTTTTCAAGCACTGGAAGGGGCTCTGAGGTCTCCCTGGAGCCTTCTCCTCTTAACCTGTCTCAGCCTGCTATGAGCGGTTGATCTCCCATGGCTGGCTGGAGGAGCTGGCACAAGTCCTGGCATCTTGCTCTCCTCCAAAGTGTGGACTCGAGAACCAGAAGGTCTCTCCCAAGAGAGAGCACTAGGGCACTGGAGGGTTTATTGAGCTCAGCCCAGGGTTCCCAGAGGTGCTGTCACCTTGAGCAGAGCAGTGCTTCTCACAGGCTCACCAAGCCAACATAGCATGTCCTGCAGGTGTGAGACACGTGTCCCCATGACCACAGAAGCACCAGCCCGTGGTCAACCGTTCTGGGGAGCAGCAGTGTCTGGGGAAGGGATGGGGAATGGAAAGGGAAAGGGGGAGCTCACAGACCCCGCTCCCCTGCATTCTGGGGACACAGCGTCATCTAGGAAATGGAGCTGCTCTTTATCATGTTTGCTGTGTGAGCAGGTCCCAAAGGATTTGATTTCTCCAAACTTGGTCCTTGGGAGTGAAGAATGAGCTGCTGTTGAGTGCCTTTTGACTTCATTTATGCATCAAATCCCTAAAAATATCATTTTCTCACCTATAAACCTCTTTTTAGGGCTTGGCCATCCCACTGGGCTGAGCTGGGCTGAACTCTGCTGGTGCAGCCTGTCCCTTAAATCAAGCTTTTGATCTCAGTTGAAGCCCTGAACGTTTGCAGGCTCTTGCTGTTGGGAAGGGAACAGGTGCTGTTCTCACTATCTGGGCTCCCCAGAGTTCTCTAAGCACAGCAGCAACTCAGGAGGCAGCTGGAACCTGTGCTCAGTGTGGATCAGCTCAGCTCCCCTCATTAACCCCCAGCCCTGAAGGCTCCCCGCCCATGCTCCCTATGCCTCCTCTGCCCTGCACATCCCCTACCCAGTGCTTTCTCCTGACTGATAACAAGTAGAATGTTGTCCTCCCACCTCTGCCCCTGGTGCCACCGTGGTGCTTTCACTGGGGACAGTGCTGGTTGCAGTCCCATCCTCATCTCCACAATTTTCACCCTTCTGGAAAAAAAAAAAATCCCCTGTAGGTTTTCTGACACCAGCAGGGAGGTCCCTTGAAGCAAATCCCTCTTCTGAGTGGCATCCAGGCCAAGGGCAGCCTTCCCCAGGCAGGCAGGACGCCGCTCCCCAGGCAGGGAAAGTCCTTTTTTCCTCTATTTATTTATATCCATCTCACTGTAAACTCACCCGCCGGCGAACCTGCTGCTCACACTAACAAACAGTCCCTTTGGTCTCGCAGCAGTTGCTGGCTGGGCAGGCACATGTAACAGGGGGATCTCCCCCAGCCCTTCTCCAGCTCTTCCATAAATCCCCAGCTTCCACTGGGTTTGTTTACAGAGCAGCTTGTAAGTGAAGTCCCTTTGGCAAAGCAGTTCCTGATGGAGCAGAGACCTGAGCTGGAGCCCCAAAAGAGCCCACACCGATAATGAAACAGACACAGTGGTCCCTGGGGAAGGTACTTTAATGTCACATCCAGGTCTTGGGCCTGGGAGAGGTCTGATCAGAGTATGTTTGCACAGGGAAGAGCTACAGTCCATACAAAATGTCCTTTAAAAGTAGGAGGGGTTTAGGGCAGCACACAAAGGGAAACAGTGACATTTATGAGGTGGACAGATGAGAGTTCCTGTATTAATGAGTTTCTGTACTAACGCAGTACCTGTGTTGTTACTGAGGCTGTCATCCTTAGGGTTCAGAGTTAACAGGCCACACTGCCACACTGGGCAGTGGAACAACTCACACTTCTCTCTGCTTTCCCCCAACCTATCTGCTGTCCACACTGCTCCTGCCTACAGGGGACATCTGAGTTTTTGTCAGAAGATCCTTGCTCTGGAAGGTCTTCAGGACAGTTTTGCTACAAGAGTTCAAGTGGAACAGGACCATCCTGAAGCAACACCAGAGCCATGGCCCAGTGCTGACAGCCAGGCCAGGGTGAGAAGGAAAGGGAGCTCTGGGAGGTGATGGATCCATTTCCCAGGAGCTTTCAGAGGGAGCCCTGTGTGCCAGCAGCTGGATAACACCCCAGACCAGAGGGAGGATCCCATCTCTGCCAGCTCCACATGTAGTGAGTTTATCCCAGCAGTGCTGTGAGCTGAGGGGTGCTCAGCTCCATCCTCTGGGCTCTGCAGCCCAGGACAACAGGTGGGGTGATGGCACAGGGCCACCAGTGGGTGGCACGGAGGCGGTGTGGACGTGTATTGTCGTCGGTCGAGGCGGGAGGACGGCACGGTGACCAGGGATACCAGCCCCCCTTTATTACAACAGTGCTTCTACTTATACACTTCTGGGTGTCACACATGTACATGCACTA
>JAYRBT010000043.1:10322038-10332449 GCA_036023395.1 Myiotriccus ornatus
CCCTCTGCCAGGTGTAAAGTTCCATCTTCAGTATCCCAGCTTACAGAGAGCCCAGAGCCAGCTGGGCTCCCCCACAGACGTGCTCCCTGGCAATCCCAGTGGAGCAGCTGGCACAGGAGCGCAGTGTCACTTGCTGTCCGTGCCACACAGCCGCCCTTGCTGGCTGCCCGTGGGTGCCACGGTGCTCCACAGGTGGTGGCAGCGTGGCATTGGTGTGGCTATGCTGCTGTGCACTCTCACGGGTACTCATACTTTGCTCAGGATGGGGGTTCAGGGGTGTCCTGGGGTGCTGACAGCAGGAAGCGGGATGCAGAGTTTGGATCTGGCAGCACCGCCGATCCAGGCAGGTGCTGGGGGGGGACCGGGGGTGCTGTCCCTGCGCGTGTGCGCTGGATTTCCGTGCAGCCTCAGCCCCGCAGCCCCGCGCCGGCCGCTGTCAGACAGTTTATTTTAGCCCTCGAGGCAGGAGGCGGCTGGAGGATCCGGTCCGAGGCTGTGTGGGCGGCTGGGGGCCGGCAGCCCGTGCCTCCAGCGCGTGTGACACGCGTTTGGTGTCACCCGAGTGGGAGACCTGCTAGCCGGGTGAAATATGAGCTGCGGGTTCCCGGCTGCAGCTGGAGGAGCTCATCCTGCAGCCTGGCCCCGTTCCCTCCCAGGGGCAGGAGGGGCAGGTCAGCGGCAGCCGGTGCGGAGCCCGCAGTGCCTGTGTGCGGCCGCAGCTCCCCGAGCAGGGATGGGTGGACACGGGCCAGCGGGACGGCCCCGGGACCGTGGGGCTCAGCCCTGGTCACGCTCAGCCGTGGGGCAGCTCTGTGGGAAACGCCTCCCTCGCGGGGTCTGTGTTCCCTGCCTGGCTCCGGGATGCCACCAGCAGCCGTGCAGGGTGATTTTTAACTCACAGCCCTTATATCCTAGCTGCTCCTGAAGTGCTGGAAGGGTCAAATGTCCTCTGCCCAGCACCTGGCCAGATTCTGCACCCTGAGCACCGGCAGATGCTGGCTGCAGACACCTGGTTTGTTGATCACCTCGGCACAGCCCCTCATTCACCTCCACCCCCCAGCCTGGCAGCCGGGGAGCTCTCCAGTCTCGGGATCCCACAGAGGGCTCGGGGGCCATGGGGTGACCCCGCTGACAAAGCACAGGGCCTGCCAGAGCTGCTGCAGGGGAACTACCCAAAGCCAGGCCACTGGTATGAGGGGTGTGAGGGATGTAAGGGTTGTGAGGGGTGATGGATTGATCTGCATTGAACTCTATGTACCTGTGGAATGGGTGTGGGGGTGTGTAGACACTGACACAAGGCCAGGAGCACAGGGCACAGTGAGCTCTGCAGCAGAATGCCCTGTGAGCAGCACACCAGGGCACACACAAAAATTATGTAAAGGAATAAAAATGCCCTCTCAGAGTCTGTGGAGCCCCAAACCAGCATCCAAGGGAAGACACAGAAGTCCTGTGTCCCTGTTGTGGGCACCCAAGGGGGTGTGTGGAGCAGAGACAGGAGCCCCAGTCCTAAGGGAGCAGTGGCAGGGCTGGATGCAGCAGTTATGCCCTAACACATGTAACAGGCTCTTAACCCCACACCCTGTCTTTTCTGGGGTAGTAATACCTGCCTTAGGCACCCAGACAGCCCTAGCGATGCAGGGAAGCATTCCTGCAGCAGGATGCTGCAGGGATAACTCTCACTTGGCACTGGGAATCAGGCACCTGCCCATGTACAGACAACAGGGCCAGGGCAGCACTTGTCTGTGGGACACCCTGGAACCAGTGCAGCCACTCCTCTGTGCAAGATGGGGCTGTTGGAGCCTGAGGGACCCTGCTCCCTCCCATGCCAGGCTGGGGACCAGGGGCATGGGCACCAGGATGTGGCCGTCACTGCACTCCCCACCCCACGCTATTCTTAGGAAGGGTAAAGTTTATACAAGAAATTTAAGCTTTAAGCCCAGGCACCATAAATAGTCTATTTTTCAAGGGCTCCAAGTCAGTTGTAGGCTCAAAGCCAGAACCAAAATTTGGCAGCTGTCTTTGTTTAATGATTAATTAAAATGAGGTAACAAAACGAGACATATCTATTAACAAGGGTATTTGCAGCGTCAGTAGAGGATTCCAAATGGCTGATTTTCCCCCCTTTTAATCTTCAAACTTCTCGTTAGGAAAACAAGCTCTTCCTCCAGCCACGGTGGGGCTGGGAGGGAAGGGCTGTGGCGCGGCCCCTGCCCGGGCAGCGGGAGGGGAGCAGCGGGCAGGCAGGGCCTTATCTTTATGGTCCTCTTCCTCTAAACAAAGAGAACCCTCCGCATAAAGATTTTTCCAGTTTGAAAATTTTATTAGAGCTTAAAGTAAACTTCAATGGAGAGACCCTTGGCTGTGACAGAGGCAGGAGAGGGGAAGGTTTGCACATCGCTTCGGCTCCGTGCTGGCCTTTCCCCAGCGCATGCCACGCGATGGGGCTAAAACAGGAGTGATGGAGGCAAAGGGGCATCTTCCAGGCTCCTTTCCACATGTGCCAAGCAAACAGGGCCAAACCCACATCTCCACCCCGCCTTGGGGCAGCAGCACACAGTGTTCTGGGCACCCTGGGGAGGTGTGACCAGACAAGGTGACAAGGAGGATGGTGTGGATGGAGTCTGGGAGGCTCGTTCCCATCCACTGCACTCGAGCTCATCCCTGACACTGGATACAATTTCTAACTTGGAAAAAAAGTGAAGCATGAAGCTGCCTTGTGTGGGAGGTGCCCGTGGTCAGAGGAGGGTTAAATGTGCAGGGGTCAGAGGCAGCTCCTGGGGGTGTGCGAAACAGGTTCACCCTCCCCGAGGCTCCAAAGATTTAGCCACATGGGAAAGCACCCAAGTATGAGGAAAAGGGAAAAACATCCCAAAATAGTTTAGTCTTGTTTTTTGCACTGAGACGCCCAGACAGGGTGGGAGTTCTGGTTGTGTCTGAGCTAAAAATTACAGTAAATAGAGAAGTGGCTGCAAAGCCCCATGTTCTGGATAAGAAGGACATGTGCAAACACTGTCCATCAGGCTGTGAGGCCACGACACGACGAAGGACCATAAATAAATGAGGAGGGGGACAGAGTTAAACAAGCTCTGTGTCAAAGAGAGAACCATCAAACTCCTGCTGAAGTGTGTCCTCTACCCAGCATGCTTCATGGGATGAGTGGGAGTGAGGGGAAGCAGCTCTGTACCTTGGGACTACTCTGAGCAGAGGTGGGATCCTGGCATCCCTCTCTACACACAGGTCCAGGACCACTGAGCCCACCTGGAAGTAAGAGGGGCTGGTTCTGCCAGGACAGACCTGCTGTCCCACTCTCCCTGCACCACTACCCAGGCACATCTCATCTGTTGGTGAAATCCCAGCATAAATCCTGAGTCTGATTTCTGGAGGAGGTGATGTGGTGGGTCGTCCCTATAACAAGCAGAGAGGTCCTGGGCATTAGATCCTGCAGGAATTTGCTCCTGCAGCACACAATGTGAGCAGCAGGATGGGGAGCAGGGCTGGAGCAAGGTGGACCCAAAGTGGAGGAAAGGCCACTGCTCCTCCTTGAGGATCAGTCCCCTGGGGATGAAAAGGGGGATGCTTTCCATGGATGCTTCATGGCCCGCTTTAACTGTCAGGGGTTGCCCACACCAAGCACCAGCTTCAAGGCCCTGTAGTGAGAGCTCTGACATGGATGAGCTGGTAAAACCCAGCAGCAATTTGGGGTTCTGGACTATCCAAAGTGTGGCTGGAGCTGGCCCAGGGGTGAGGGTGAGAAGTGGGGCTGGTCGTGGGTGTCATGCCATCCTTGGCAGGGCAGGGTCCTGTGTTCCAGACTGCCTCACTGCAGTGCCATGGCTGCGCTGGAGGGGCACAGGGCACCCCTCGGGGCAGAGGCCCTGCCTGTGCAGCTCTGGAGCTGGCTCTGCTCCCCGGGGCAAGGGTCTCCTGGGAGCCTGGCCCCGTGTCAGAATTTGTGCTGGGGGTGCCAGAAGTAGCACCGAGGGCAGGTGAGAGGCAGAGGACGGGAGCTCTGTACTGTGGGCTGGAGGCAGAGTCCCGAGGGTCCGGGTGGGGCTGAGCCCGGAGGAACAGCGAGGGTTGGGCAGGGACATGGGACAGCCCGGGGTGAAGCCGGGCAGGGCAGGGACAGAGCGGGGTGCAAGGAGGGGCAGCACGGAAGGGATGGGGCAGCGCAAGGTGCAGCAGGACAGCCTGGGAGCGAGCAGGGCGGCACTGGGCGCCATAAAGGGCAGCGGGGCAGCAGGGGGTGGGTGAAGGGACGCGGAGGGACTCGCAGGGGCCGCCCCGTTCTCACCTCCGCGGCCCCGCCGGGCCCCCCCGCCCCGCCCCGGAGGGGAGGAGGCGGCCGCGGCGGAGCTGCGGGATCGCGGTGCCATCTAGGGCCGAGGGCGGGCTGCTGCAGCGCCGGGGGTGCGGGATGGGGCTGCAGGGTAGGACTGCGGGGCTGCGGGAGGAGGCTGCGGAGCCGCGGCTGCCTCTGCGGGTGGTCCCGGGGCCGCGGGGCTGGGCAGGGCCGTGCCCCGACACCGCATCCCCCGGTCCCCCGTGCCGAACGCGTGAGCACAGCTGGGAGCGGGCCCGTCGCTCCCGGGGGGAGCAGTCACCGGGGCCCGAAGCGCACAGAGGGCCCGGGCCGCACATGGGGGTGCCCGCGGAGCCTCTCGGGCAACGTGTGGAGCTGCGTCCCGGCCACTGTGCCCGGCCCTCCCTGGCCGTGCCCGAGGACGGGGGGTGCGGTCCCCAGGAGCAGACAGAGCCGCCTCCTCCTGTGCATCCCCACGGGATGTCCTGGGTTAGTCCTGGGTGGGGGATGGGGCAGCGGGTCCCAGTGCTCAGTTTGTCCTGCCCTGCAATGCAGGGCTGGCAAAAAGCTCCAGAGCACAGCTGGGCCTTTCCTGACTCTTGGTGTCTAAGCCAAGGTCTCAGGTCAGTGTTCCCAGACTGTCTCCCAGGAGCTCACTGGTGTTGATGACAGTGCTGTGACTGGCCTATGGCCCGTCACTGTGCTGTGACACCTCCTGCCTGTCCTGGGGCAGATCAGGCAGTCTCCCCATGCAGCTGGGGGTTTCTCCATACTACCTCCAGAGCAGACAGAGCCTCACCTACTACTTGAAACCAGGCCTTGAAGTGCCCCTCGGTTTGGCTTCAGTCTGGTGAGGGCCGTCCTGGGGCTGCAGTCGAGTCACGTCGGCACTGCACTGGCTGTGCACAGGGTGACCAGGCCCAGATCAGTCCTCTGGTGGGATGATACCAAACTCCTGGGTCACACAGGAATGAGTACAGACGTGCCTTGAGAAGAGAGAAGCAGAGCACAGCAATAAATCTTTCTGAACCAGAGACACGGGCTGGTTTCTCTGTGCTGGCAGTTTGCCACATCCTGCAGCTGTCCAGGGAAAACCTATTGAAGGAAGGGCTGGACCTGGGCACACAGAGCCCAAGGGCAGCCTGATGGTCATGGACTGAACAGCAAGGGCCTAGAGGTGGAGGGTCTGCTGAAGCCAAAGCTGAGACTGCCTGCAAGTCCCTCCTGAATGTCTTATTTCCAGGTGTTTGAATTTCCTCAGTATCGATTCCACAGCAAAATTCCTGGTCTCATCCTGATTTCTACCATCAGCTCCTCTAAGACTTTCCCTCTGTGCTGTTCAGTTTAATGCAGATTTGACCTGGAAAAGCAGTGAACACAAGGCACTTCTCAGTGCATATGTTGAACTAAAAGACATGACTGACACACACCACATGCCCTGAGAGTGTTGTTTCTCCAGTGTTTCATGCTCTCCCCCTCTTCCAGGTCTCAGCCATGCAGTTGCAGTTGGGAAAAGCCCCAGTTCATCCACCTGAGCTGCCCCAGCTCCCACTGTGGAAGGGGAAGCTTTGTGTCCCTCACTGAACCCACCTCAAAACAGTGACATCCAGCTGGATGACACTGGCTGGGTTTTTGTGAGCCACAGACAGAGGACAAAGAGCAAACTACAGGAAGAAGGACCCTGATCCTTCTTGAACCACCAGGAATTGATTTAATTTATACTTTGACAGCCAAAATTGAATACAATCACAAGCCCCTCAGCTGGGTGCAGGGTGTTTACCTTCCTTTTATTGAAAGAGCAGAAAGCAATATCCCTGGACTGGGAGAGGGAGACTGAGCTCTGCAGGGGCCAGGCCTGTCCACACACCTGCTCCTCTGGCAGGCACAGGACCCCAGAGCTGGGGAAGATTGCAGGCAAGAAATGTAAACTGCTCTTTAATGAAGTTCCCTGGGTTACACCCTGCTGTTGGCTCCCTGAAATTATTCTAAATTCAAGTATTTCTGTGGCCTAATGAGCTTATTTCTCTTTTCCCATTAGCTACCTATTTGTTTGTCTATTTATTTTCTGGGGGTTTTTGAATGTTTTACTGGCTAAGGCATCCTCTGTCATGTCCTGTGCCACTTTGTGAGAATTTCCCCACTCCTCTGTCAAGTATTGTCACTGAGAAACAAGAGTTTTTCAGCAAAATGCCACTAATCTGAGGGATAAAGCCCATCCAAAAGCTCACTTCCTAAACTAATCCTATCCCTAACCTCCAATCAAATCTTCTATCTATGGCAAAAATGGGATTGTCAAATTGATTTCTCCTCCTGGATTCCTTGTCTGTTCCAGATTACTTGATATGATTGGTAACTGTATCCCTCAAGAAAAACAGGTTTGCAGAGTAAACACACCCCCATGGCTCTGCAGAGCCAAACTCAGCAGGATTTAAGGTAAATCCTTTGAGCTTTGGAAGCTGCACATTGCCCTGCTGAGCAAGAGGGGACCTCTGTGAGACCCTCCTGCTGTGCCACTGCCCCATGGAGCCATTTTTGCACAACCCATCTGGGAAACTGGGGATTTTGACACTGGTTACTTGGAAGGGAGTTTGGGAAGTTTTATGGGAAACAAGGCTCACTCATGAACCTTTCCTCACATATAATTCCCTGTCAAGGGATGTTAGAGTAGAAGCTCTAGGGGTAATGGACATTATCATACCCTTCTGGGTAGACAGCTTGCTCTGAGGAAAGGCTTAGGGACACTCACTCAAATTCCTGGATCACTCCTTGTGCCTTCAGCTTGGGCACGATATTCCAGCCACTAGGCTGTTTGGGATTCAATTCTGTGCAGTTTCCATGAACTGGACTTGTCTCTGAGGGGCTGGAAGGGTGGGCAGAGGTGTGTCTGGTCCAAAGGGCAGTGGGAAAGGGAGTCTGGGACAGCCCCCTCCTGGAGTACCCATTCCCCAAGGTCACTCTGGGGCTCGGGTACTCCAGGGAAGTCCTTCACCTCTTGAGGTGATGCTCCTGGCCATCCTTTTCACTCCCTAGTGGCAGAATCCTCTCTGGTGCTGGGCCAGGCCTTGAGGCACCTTAGGGGAGAGGCTGGGACCTGTCCATGCTCTGCAGTGCTATCCCCGTTCCACACAGAGGGAGTGTGTACCGAGCCTGGGTACTCAGCTGCATGTGCTCATGGTCCAGTGCCTCCTGTCCCAGGGTGACCTCTCCACCTCTGGGCAGCCCTGAGCAGTCTCTGGCAGCTCCCAGACCTGTCCCTCAGTGTCCTCTCCTGCTCCCTCCTGTCTCTGTGGGAATCCTTTTGCCTGGAATCAGTATTTCCTGGTTATTGCTTTGCCCTCAAGGTCTTCTACTTTCCCCTAATTTTGCTTCTTATCACAACCAGACTGGTTATCTTTATGAGCCACTGACCCCACAAACTCTTCATAATGTCCTGTGCTGTCTTTAATCTACACATAAACCTGCACTTCTAATAAACCCCGACTCCAGGGGATGATGATAATCAGTATATAATACACAGTCCCTCTTAGCAAACAAATGGAAACATCAATATCATCTTGGGAAAGTCCCAAAGATAAGGATCCTCCCTTGTCTGTTCCTGGGGTCTGTTGGGATATTACTTTTCAATCTCCCTCGTGGCACAGCTGGTGCTATCTCTGCAGCTGGGTTAGTTACCCAAACTCTGCATTACTCTGTGTTATTGGAGCATTAATGGGCCACATGGGGAGTGTTTCCTCACAGCCCCGAGGCAGCATTGGCTTTATGGTGACTCTCCAAGCTTGGACTGATCCTTGTGTGATCACTGGGAAGGTGAGGAAGGATTTGGGGAAATTAGACTGTAATTTAGCATTTACTATCAAAGGGCTGAGAGCTGTGTTCCAGGAGACACATGTGCTCCTGGGGCAGTCACAGAATCCCAGAATGATTAGGGTGGGAAGGGATTCATCCAGTTCCACCCCCTGCTATAGGCAGGGACACCTTCCACTAGCCCAGGTGGCTCTGAGCCCCATCCAACCTGGCCTTGGACACTTCCAGGGATGGGGCAGCCACAGCTTCTCTGGGAAACCTGTGCCAGGGCCTCACCATCCTCACAGCCAAGAATTTTCCCCCACTGTCCCATTTAACCCCGCCCTGTTTTAGTTTCAAACTGTTGCCCCTTGTCCTGTCACTCCACGCCCCTGTAAATAGTTCCTTTCCATCTTTCCTTTGCTCCCTTCAGATGCTGCGAGGCTGCAATTGAGGCATCCTGAAACTTCTTTTCTCCAGGCTGAACAATCCCAGCTCTCTCCCCTTTCCTCCCAGCAGAGCTGCTCCATCCCTCTGATCACCTTGGTGCCTCCTCTGGACTCTCTGCAGCAGCTCCATGTCCTTGCTGTGCTGTTCCCAGGGCTGGAGGGACCCTCAGAGCCCCCACATTGCTGCAGCAGCTGCTTTGCTGCAGAAGGGCCCTCCCAGCTGGACCGGCAGGAGCCCCTCCCAGTCATTCACTTTACAGCTGCTGCAGGGACTGAACTCTGGGATGTCCCCACTTCTCCACCAACTCATCTGTTCAGCTGGGACCACTCTCACCCCAAACAAGGACCACACCGTGAAACAAAAGACATTTCCTCCTCAAAAGTGATGCAGTCTTTGAAATTCCCCCCGCTGTGTGAGGTGCCAGGTCACCCTGCAGCCCACACAGCCAAGGACACTCAGGTGCTGACATCAAGCATAAGCCTCCCATCAAGTTCAGAGTTTTCTTACCTCCAGTGGAATCTCCATAAGACTGATGAGATATTACAGGCAGTTCTGTCACAAGGCAGAAATGCAGTCACAGCTCTCCACACTCGCCTGTGCACACAAAGCTAAGCCAGCAAGGTTGGACAGAATTGCCAGGATTCATGTGATGAAAAATACCACACACTGCCTTAGTTACTTCACCCACTAAAGAAACACTGGCTGGAGCCCCCATGCCAGCTGGTCAGAGCCCTAAGAAAACTCTTGTGCTCCCAAAGGTATTTGAAAAATGCTTTAAGCACAAAAAAAAGGTATTTTCATACCTCCTCATTCACCTGAGCAGAAAAACATTTCCGGGGGGAGGGAATGATACAGCAGTCGGGCAGGAATGAACACACAGAACACTTGCCTTTGGAAACTCCAGCTTTTATTTGGGAGCAATTTAAAGATCACAAAATCACAGAGTGAAGGGACACACAGGGATCCTCTAGTCCAGCTCCTGGTCCTGCACAGGACACCCCAGCAAGAGTTTAAGATCTAAACTGATGTTTCCCTTCTCATGTGGCTACAGGGAGCGGAGCCAAGTGCCAAGGCTGCAGCACTGTAATGTGGAAAAAGGGTGTGAACAAAGAGTTTGCCATTCAGTGGAACAAACCAACCTTTTCTTTAACCCACAAATGGGAACACCCAGGGAAAACTACCGTGCTACTTTGAGCTGTTGTGTGAAGAGATGAGAATCAGAAGGAGAAATGTTAGATGTACTATAGGTCTGAAGAAAGTCTAACAGAACAGCTGTAAACAGCCATGGCAAGATCTGGAGGTCTAGAGAGGTCCCCACTCAAAGGGCTGCTTGGATCATTGGAAGAGAAAGGGAAGAACATTGGCACGAAGAATAAAGGGAGACAGGGTTTGGAAAGCAAAGCACTGGGAAAGATAAGGTTTGCCTTTGGAACTCAGGAAGACAAGGGATATTGATTGCTCAGTGTTGTTTATGTTGGGGTACTCTGGTTACAGTAACATTTAGTGGCTCTTTTTGAAGCAGACAGCCCGAGAGCTCACACTGGGTTTGGAGAGCTGGAAAATAAACAGAGCTGCAGCCTGGTGTTTCTACACAGGCCCTGAACAAACTCCTGTGGCAGGGGAGCAGCAGGGAATGGTGGGGCTTGGGGGGGTCTTGAGAGGTCCAACCTGCTGCTGGAGGTCAGACCAGGGGCCTCAGGGCTGTGTCCAGCCTGGGCCTGGCAGCCAAGGAGAGGAGAGGGACTGCCCAGCTCTGTGTGTGCCTGTGCCTGCCCCAGTGCAGCTCTGCCTGCTTCTTAGAGCTGTAATTATGGGAAGGATGGCTGGAGTTCCCCTGAAAACAAGGCCACACAAAGATTTAGCTGGACAACAACC
>JAYRBT010000043.1:10349810-10381272 GCA_036023395.1 Myiotriccus ornatus
CTGTGGCTGCCCCATCCCTGGAAGTGTCCAAGGCCAGGTTGGACGGGGCTTGGAGCAACCTGGGCTAGTGGAAAGTGGGTGGAACGAGATGACCTTTAAGGTCACTTCCAACCAAAACATTCTGTGATTCTATGACAGTCAGTGCTGGAAGGGGCATCTCAGGGCCATCTGGTCCAAGCCTCACCTCAAGCCAGGCCACCCAGAACCAGAACGAGTTGCCCAGGACCACATCTAGGTGGCTTTTGAGTATCTCTATGGATGGAGACTTCACAGTCTCTGGGCAGCCTCTGCCAGCACTTGGTCATCCTCACCATGAAAAAGTGTTCCCCGATGTTCAAAAGAGCCTTTGACAGGTTAGTGCACAGTTACCTCAGGTGGGCTGATGTTTCTCCAAAGGGATCTTCAAGAGGCTCAAGAATTTTCTCCTTCCTGTATTATTAGCCTGACCCAGACAGCACTGTCTGAATTTATTCCCGACGATCCCTGGCCTGGAGAAGTCCCAGCAGGAGGCTGAATGGGAAAGCAGATGAACTGCTTGCTTTGCAAAGCTCAGATGATGCTCTTGGTGTATTGGGATGGTGACTGATCCTGGATTCCCAAGAGCAGGCTGCCAGGCTGGCTCTTGGGGTTTTGTGGGTTAACACATTGTGTACATGGGGAACTCTTCTCCCAAGGTGTTGGATGAGCCCTGGAGTTTGGAAAGCTGACTCAAGCAGCAGTTTCTGCTCTGTCTGTGGGCACTGCTGGGAGACACACCGGGCACTGCAAACACCATCTGCTGCAGGGAGGTGCTGGGGTAGGAACACTCCCCAGGTCCTCTTAGATGCTGCTTTCTGGCTGCCTTCAGCACCTGGTTTTGCACATCCCAGCTGCAATTGCAGACTTTGGTCCCTCCCCTGTGCAGTCAGATGTGGTATTTCCATAGGGAATGTGCCTGGATTCACTTTTCATGGTTAACAGAATGATGGTGCCGGGCCAGGGGCTGGGGTGGGTCTGTATGTAAGTGGAAAAGGCACTGAATTTCCTTAGGCTGTTTCAGGTGTGGTTCTGCCTGCAACATGAGCACTTCTCCCAGAAGCTTTTGTCACAAGTTTTTGGAACAATCTTAGAAGAACCTTTCAGTGAAATAAACATTTTGTGTCAAACCTTCTGTGGGTTGTTTGGGGCACCGGGAACTGAGCCACCAAACCGTGTCTGTGGGTCACAGCTGGGGGTCACAGCTTGGGCCACCTCACCTGCTTGTGTCACTTACCCCTTGTGATGGCTGCAGGGGACACACCTCGGTGCTCTGGGGCTGGGGGTTCATTGGGGGCCCAGTTGTCATTTTAACAATCCAAAAGAAAATGAACAGGTTATTTGACTGGTTGTGACATTGCTCTCATTGGCAGTCCATGTGATTTGAGTAACAGAGACAACTCCTGCTAGAAGTGCAGCTGAAGCAGTTGAAGGGGCGCTCTCTGGGTCTGCCTGTATGCCCTGGGGTTGTGTCCCCCCTCTCCAAGGCTCCCTGGGCACCGTGGTTGCTGCTCCTGGTCTTCCTCAGGCACGAGGCAAAGAATCTTCAGCACCCCAGGATGGCCCCATGGTGGTGCTGGGCTGCTTTGTTCCTTTTTGATTCCATGTCCATTTGTATCTGGTTTTATACCTTTAGCCTCCCCTAAGGCTGGTCACACAAAGGCTGTTTGTCACCAGGGATGACCTGGCTGCAGTCCCGGAGCCAGCCCAGGGTGGGTGACAGGCACTGTTGCTGTCACAAACAAGCCAGAAGCAGCTCCGGTCCAGGCAAGCCCAGCCCAGCCGTGGGTCTGCGTGGTGCTGGGTCAGTGCAGACTCTGCAACTTCCCTGCTAGAGACAGAAATCATATTTAGTGGGCTACAGCCTCAGAAAATAACCTAAAGAGTGGCTGTGCTCAAGGCTGACAGTGTGGTTGGGGTGGGGATGGGGGAACCCTCAGCAGCAGTAGATCCCAGGAGGTACCAGAAGACCTTCTATCTCTGCACACAGGGGGTTCTGTGCAGGGACAGCCCTTGGGTTGAGGGGTCAGCACAGGGAGATGTGGGAAGAGCAAAGGACAAGACCCCACAGAGCTGTCTGTGGTTTGAGAGGCTGGGAGAGCCCGAGGATGGGTCAGCTCACTTTGTCTGCTGTTTTTCACCCTTCTCAGCTGCCTGGATTCAGGGGAGAGGGTTCACCAGGAACAGTGTGGGCTGGAAGGAGGCCCTACATCGTCACCTGCCTTTGTTTCACATAGTCAGGGACAGTGACGAATATGGATCTCCAGGCTTGGCCAAGTCAGGACGGTGGAGCCTGGTGGTCTGTCTGTCTCCTGCAGCACTTTTTCTCAAAGAATCATCCAATCACAGACTGGTTTGGGTGGGAAGGGACCTTAAAGATCATCCAGTCCCATCCCCTACCATAGGCAGGGACACCTTCCACTAGCCCAGGTTGCTCCAAGCCCCATCCAACCTGGCCTTGAACAATTCCAGAGATCCAGGGGCAGCCACAGCTTCTCTGGGCAACCTGTGCCAGGGCCTGTCCACCCTCACAGGGAAGAATTTCTTCCTACTATCCAAGCTAACCCTGCCCTCCTTCAGCTCCTCTCCATTGCTCTTCCATGACTCCTGCTGTAGGTGATTGTGCCCATCCTGACCAACCGGAAGAACCACCAGGGCTGGCCTCGAGTGGTGTCACAGGACATCATCCATCATGTCCACAGACTAAAAAAAACTGTTTTCATGGTTGTTGGCCAAGTCAAGGGCAGGACCTTGCTGCCTCTTCCAGCTGGCTCAGAGGGAATAGAGAACATTGATCCTGGAAATGAGAGATTGTGAGTATGACTCTGTGTGGTTTTATCTCCTGAGTGGGATAGAATGGGGAGTTAATGCTCCCAAGGCAGGGGGGTGACCTGACCTCACCCACTCTGTGTCCTTTCTCTCTGAATTAAGCAGGTGAAGGTCTGTGGGAAGGTAGAATAGATTCAGGGAGAACAGAATGGGTAGAGAGAGACTTGCTGGGGGTACAGCTCTGCAGGTCAGACACTGAACACAAAAGGATCTGGTGTGACAGTGACTGGTTGTGCAGGGGTGGCAGCTGGCTCTTCGTGGGGATTTACTTCATGATCAGTGTGTTGTTGCCCACTCTGCTGTGGAGCTTCATCTGTTTCCTTCAGGCTGTAATCCCTGTTTAAAACAAAGACAAAATCTTATGGGTTTGATTGTTTTGTGGTTCTGAAATATGAATCTAGACTGTAACTGCAAAGCCCAGCTGCCCAAGGGGTTGTTTGAGCTGGATCCACACAGATGAGTGGAAAGCCAAGTGATCCATGAGGTCTGTTTTGTGCAGCCTGGAGCTGATTGATAAATCCCTCGTCCATGCCACCGAGTCAGCCATCATTGACTGGAGCCACCAGATCCAGAGAGCCCTGAAGAAAGAGTCCTCAGAGCCTCTCCTGCAAGGCAGCAACCCCAGCCCGAAGGTGGAACTGGAATTCTGGAAGAACAGGTACCCTGGGGGCCCTGCCCAGGGCACAGTGGGCACTGGTGCTGGGCTGGGTGGAAGGAGCTGCTGGTGCAGACAGAGCTGCTGTTGCTGCTGTGAGCCAAGAAGAGCAGCTGCTCGGGGTCATGCAGAGACCTGAGCTGAGGAACATTGCTCCCACACATGAAATAATGATGATCTCGAGGTGCCTGGGAGCTGCTGGGCAGCAGGCTGGGTTTAACTGGGCCCCAGCACAACTCAGGGCTCCACCATGAGGGAAGCTTTTTGGAAATGCTCCTTCTGTTCACTGGGAACCAGCCCCAGAGTGGAGCCGATGGACACCTTCTGTGCCCTCAGCTGGCTGCTGCTGGGCTGTCGGTGCCAGAGTGGGGTTAGATGAGCCAGGGAGTGGAATTTGATCCTGCCCTTTGGAAACCTTTGTGTCGAGTTGGCTCAGGCTGACCTGGGATGAAGCCCTGCCTGCCGCAGAGCTGTCACTGTGCCTGCAGAAACACCACATGGCTCCTTTCAGCAGAGCCCTGCCCCCAGCAGAGCTGCTCTCATTCCATGGGTAGCTGCAGGAGATCCTGGATCAGGCCCAGGGGAAATCGTGGTGTGGAGGGACAGCTGGTGCTGCTCCAGCATGGGCTGGTGACCTGTCTTGGCTGCTGCAGGTGTGAGGAGCTGGAATGTATTTATGACCAGCTGAGGTCGAGGAAGGTCAGGAACATGATGGAGGTGCTGGAGAGAGTGAAGAGCATCTATGTCCCAGCCTTCAAAACCATGCTCAGGGACGTTGAGGCAGGTGAGATGCTGGGACAGCTTCACTGTGGTGCTGACTGCTGACCCCACGGCTCAGCAGCTCTCACCACTTCTCCCATCTCTTCCCACAGCTCTGGCTGAAGCTCAGGACATCCACCTGCACCTGACACCCCTCCAGCGGCCCTTGGAGGACATAGAGGCTGTTGAGTTCAGCAAGGTGAAGCCTTTCCTGGTCCCTCTGCTCCACGTGGTGTGCTGGATCTGGGTCACCTGCAAGCACTACAACGTGGCCGTGAGGATCATAGTTCTGCTCCAGGAAATCTGCAACCTGTTCATCCAGCAGGTGTGTGTCTGTGGCACCTGTGTTTGCCATGGGAAGTTCTTTATGAGCGTCTCTTCTCTCCTCCTATCTTCCATCCTTCCCTGGCAGAGTGATTCTGAATTTCAGAGGCAAGGGTAGACGTGTTCAGTGCAAGAAGTCACTGTTTGCTGTGCTGGCAGAAGTGACCCCTCAGGTGTGATTTTGCTCTTCCAGGCAGTGGTGTACCTGTCTCCAGAGGACCTTCTGAAAGGAGAGATGGAAGACAGCCTGGGCAAGGTGCAAACAGTGCTTGACATCCTGAATGGCTTCAAAGGGGTGTTTGAGGAGAGACGGGAAAACCTGCACATGTATTATGAGCCAGGCCAGGAAGTGAGGAAGTGGGACTTCCACTCCAGGATGGTGTTTGCAAGGCTGGACAGCTTCCTGAAGAGGCTGGAGATGGTGAAGGTGAGACTCTGGTCTTGAAGAGTATTGCAAGCCATCAGGAGAGCTCTGTAGCCATGAACTTGTTCGCTGGTATCTTCCCTCCCTGTGGCCTCCCCTGATGGCAGGGAATGGGGCTGCCCTTTGCACTGTCCCATCTCCCATTGCATCAAGGCCAGGACCTTGTTTGACCAGGTCTTGCTCAGTGCATTTGTCAGATAAACTGCTGTGTCCTGCTCAGCTTGGTCAGTGCTCCCAAGAGTCCTCTTGGACTCCATGGTCCTGCTGGAGCAGGGGATGGGGACTTTGGGGCTGTAAATAAGCCAGTACAAACTCCTGGGCCTCCTGTGGCCTTCAGAGACACTCAAGGGCTGGGTCTTGCCTGATCTGGAGAGGCCACATGCTCCCCTTGAGCCTGGGTACCACTTGGGCTCTAAGGTCTCCTCAGAGACTTCTTTTCTTGAGACTGAACAATCCCAACTCTCTGGAAATGATGGTTTCCAATAGGATTTGGTGTGCAGGTGTGCAGGTGACCAGACTGTCCTGGGCTGGGACCCCTTTGGCAGGCCCTGTCTGGGAGGTGCTGGCCGAGTGTTGCCTGCCTGGGGGTGAAGCTCCATACCTGCTCAGCTCAGCTTTTGGGGTTGTCCCCAAGCTCACAGCAAGCTGGACAGCCAGCAGGACATTCCTGTGCTGGAGAACAGAGCATTTCTCCTGGTCCTCTGGGAAAACAGGCCTTGTTTAGCCTGAGCAAAAGGAATGGATGGGGTGTCGGGGGGCAGAGCTGCCACAGCTGGGTCAGTGGGGCAGCTCCTGAGAGCTGGCACTGTGGGGCCAGGCCCTGCCCTGCTCCCCTGCCACCTGAGGTTGGGAAGGAAGGACCTGTGTTCTCCTTTCAGCAGACAAGGCCACCTAGGCAGGGGCAGTGACCCTCTGGAGAGGGATGTGCTGTGAGCAGGGCTTGGCCCAGGACACGTGGGACCTGGCTCCCCACTTCCCAGCTGTGTCACTCCCCCGTGCTGTGCCTGGGGAGGTCCTTCAGCAGGGCAGCAGACACAGCACAGTGTTGTGACAACTGTTGTCATCTTCTTTGTCACCATCTGACTCTGTGTGTGCCCCCACTGGCTCTGCAGGGTCTCCTGACCACGGCCTTGGACCTGACAAAGCTGGAGAAGATGGAGTTCAGCGGGATTAGAGGGAGGGCCCTGGGCCAGCAGGTGCTGGACATGTATGAGGAGTTCCAGGAGGCCTACAAGGTGTTTGCAGAGCGAAGCTACGACTGCCTCAACCTGGCCAACACGGTAGGTGGGACCAGCCTGCAGGAGCACCAGCAGGACATCTGTGTTCCCAGAGCAGCAGCCCCCTCCGTGATGGAGCCCTGGCTCCTGCTGGCTCCTTCCCAGCTCCTTCTTTGTGATGGGATTTGTCACTGAAGGAAAAGGGAGCTGCTGGCCTTTCCTGCAGAGATTTGGGAGTTCTTGCAGCTCCATATCTAGTATACCTTGCTGGTTCAGGACCTTAGACCAGTGCAGATGGGAAGCCTGAATTCCCCTGCCTTTCCCCAGCTTTCCCTGCTGATGTGTCTGACCTGTGCCAGCATCCCCATCCCTTTGCTTTCCTGCTTTCCTGCTTTGGTGCCTGGTTTTGGGATGAGGGCCAGCTCCACAGTCCCTGGGGACGTGTTTGCTCCTGCCTGCATAAACATGTGACCTCTCAGCTCTCAGAGTTCAGGGACTCTGTGTTTGATTATCAGTAGTGCTTTAATTAAAGGAATATTCCCATCCCTGTGGGTCATGGCTCCATGGCCGTGGGGGTGGCACACACAGGGCCAAGCCAATGTGCCACGGGCAGCCAGACTGCTCAGAGCTCCTGCCCCAGGCTGTGACGCCAGCAGGGAGCTGGCAGGAACAGTGGGAATGGCATTCCCCAAGGGATCCCCTGTGCCTGGTGGGCAGGGTGTGGCCAGGCCTGTCCCCACAGCTGGAGGAGGGAGGGGTAGAGCTGGGGTGGCCTGAGGGCAGCTCTGTGGTGAGGGGCTCCAGGTTACACTGGAGCACTGGAGCAGCTGTGTGGGTGGGCTGGGGGTGGGAGCTCTCCTTTGGTGCTGGGACCTGCCTGCTGTGGGGATGGCTGGCTTGTGCTTTGCTCCCTGTAGCTCCTGGTCCACCTCTGCAGTGGGTGGCACATCCCTGGTGCTGCCTGGGACAATCCTGCTGGAAAGCCCCTTGCTCCATGTTCCGTCTCCTTCAGGAGGGAGGGCTCTGAAGGAGGGTGACAGTGTGGCAGTGGCTCTGCAGGAGCTGGTTTGGTTCCAGTGACCCTGTGGTGTGTTATGTGACTCTGAACTGTGCTTGTTCTCTCAGTGGTTGAGTTTTGTACCCTCTGTTACTCTTTAAAGCCTCTTTTTTAGCTCTGTTGCTGCTGGAGCTGAGCAGTGGTACCAGCAAAAGCTGTTGCCTTTTGCTCTCTCCTTCCAGAAGAAAGACACATGGCCTCATTTTTTGTGGCTTTGGACAAGCCAGGGCAGAAGCCCTGAAAGTCTCCCCATTTGTCAGGTTCAGGCTTTGATTTGGACTCTTCTACCTGTAGGAAAACAAACCTAGATTTTACATTTGAACTTCAAAGGATTTATTCCAAGTGGGGCAAGAAGAGCAGTGCCAGAAGCTGATGGGAATTGCAGAAACACAGAACTGTTGGGGTTGGAGAGGACCTCTGGAGATCACGCAGTCCACCTCCCTGCTCAACAGAGGCCCAGCTGGAGCAGGGCTGGAACCAGATTAATACCCCTGGGGCTGAAAGTGTCCAAGAGTGGGAACTCCACAGCCCCCTCTTGCAGCCCATGCCGAGTGTTTTGGAACGGCCTTTGTTGTTGCCCCACTTGGAGTCACCTGATGAACAGAACCATGGGGATGTTTTAGCTTGAAAGTAGATGGGATTTGGAACTCATCAAGTGCATCTCTGGGGTTTTTGGATGATGGTGTGGTCTTCAGATCAAGTGCAGGGTAAGAGAGTGCGGTTAAAGGTCTGTCTTGTGTCTAGGTTGAAGTTAGTACCCCTTGGACTGTGGATCCATCCTGGAGGGCCCTGATCCAACCATGGGATAGAAGTGTCTTGACTCTGTGGGACTTGGCTGGAGGTTGGCCAGAGGAGTGGTTTAATTCCTGGTGAATAAGAAGAGGAAATATCTCCCTGGTGCTGTCTCACAGCTCACTGTCCCCCTTCCCCCAGGAGTTCGAGCAGGATGCCTTGGGTTTCCAGCAGAAAGTAGAGGACATCGACCATCGGCTGAGCACTGTGTTCACCCAGGCCTTTGATGACACCCTGGACTTGGAGCACGTCTTCAAGGTCGGTGTGTCCCCTTCCTTGTCCCAGTTTGCCTTGGGGAGTGACGACTGGCCTGTCCCAGGCAGTGCTGGAGGCACGTGGGGCTGGTGTTTGCCCGTGGGATGGACAGGGGGACAGTGACACTTGAGCTGCTGGGCTGGATGCAGTGAGGGATGCTCAGGCCTGTGGGTGCTCCCTGAGCTGAGCAGCCGTGGTGGCTCTGGAAACCTTGGCAGTGTTCCTGCTCTTCCCATTTAGACACAAACAGAACAGACCTTTACTCGGTTTGAGGAAGAGCAGTCAAAGAAATCACTCAAATCAGGCTTTTGGATGCCAGAAGTTTTACTGGTCTGTCTGTGGGCTGGAGGAAATGATGCTTTGTCCAGGATTTTCAAGGCCAGGTTGGACAGGGCTTGGAGTAACCTGGTCTGGTGGAAGGTGTCCCTGCCCATGTCAATGGGGTGGAATGAGATGATCCTTAAAATCCCTTCCAACCCAAACCATTCCGTGATTCTCTGATTTCCTGGTGAGAACTGCTGTTAAACCCAATGATCACTGTTAATATCAATTTGTTGTTTTAGTTAACACATGGATGCATTTTGACTTTGAAAATTGAGGTTTTTTTAGAAATGAGGCTGGTTTGTTTACCAATGAATCCATCCTGCAGAGAAAGTAAATGTATTTTCTGAAAAATTTCAATATAATTGTAGAAAAGACTATAGAAAGTGATAGAAGTGATAGTATTTATCTTTCTGAGGTTTTTTTTTTGTTTAATAATTTTGAAGCATGACAATAACACATTTGAAGAATGACAGTGGGAATATGGTTCACCCCCAAAGTCTGAGCATCTCTCATAAAGATATTCTCCATGATGTGGTTTAGTGGGCACAGTGGAATTTGGTCAAAGGTTGGGCCTAATGATCTTGGAGGTCTTTTCCCACCTTAATAATTCCATGAAGGGGAGGAAATACTTGGAAAAGCAGCGGGGGGGGAAAATTCCCTTTGCCCATCAGTGCAGACTTTTGGGCTACTGAGAAAGATGAAGCATCTGGGTCAGTGAGGAAAATCCCAGTGGGTCTGTTTGCAGAGGTGTGAATTTTTCCCCATTTCTTTCCCTGCTTCTCCCCCTCCTCAGTTGCTGACCATGTTCCAGAGCCTTTTGGAGCGTCCAGTGATCGCTGCAGTCGCTGCTGACAAATGGCCTGTTCTCATCAGCATGTTCAGCACTGCCCTGGACCAGACCAGGCTCATCTACTGCAGGCACACCCAGGCAGGGCTTGAGCTCGGTGGGTGCCCTGCATGCTGAGGAAAACTGACTTTACAGAAAAGCGGATTTACATTATTTTGGGAGGGGGGGAAATAATTTGCTTTTGCTAAGGAAATCAGGACTTCCCAAATTGCAAAGGTTTTCAGCCTCTATAGCTCCCCGTGGAAATGGAAATGCCTGGGAATGCTCTGTTCTTGTCATTGAAGCAAATAGTCTGTTGAAATATCCTTTTTTAAAGGTGTATGTGTGAGCGGGAATGAGGGCACATGCTGAGCTTCTCCCTTGTAATGCTGAGTATGGAAGGGGGACTTGGGAATGAAGGGTTTTGTCAGCCTTTTCCAGGTTTATTATTTCCCTTGAATGTTGGCACAGGGGGGAACAGGGAGACTCCTGTCAGATTATGAGGATTAGCCCTTCTCCTTGCCTCAGGAAGACTGTTCTGGAACCAGTGCAGAGTTGAGAGTCCAGAATTTGCTGTGGGTGTGGGGAGTGTTGTTCTGTGGGTGTTAGGTGGGATGGTCACAAGGAGCTCCTGGGCAGGAATGGCTCCCCTGGTGTTTGTGGGGAGCAGGGAATGCACCCCAGGCACAGGATGCCTCAATCAGCTCTGGTTCTACCACATGCTGGGCTTGTCCTGTGATCCCTCATTTAGGGTTCAGGGGCACAGGGGGATTTGTCCCAGACCTACAGCATGTAGCAGACATTGGATTTCAGGGAAGAAGCTGGGAAACCAGGGCAGTTTGTGCGGATGGATTCCTACTGGTGTCTCTTTGGGATTCCTGTGCCTGTTGGTGTATCTTTGGGGTTCCAGAGCCTGTTGGTTTATCTTTGGGGTTACAATGCTGTGTTCAGTGGAATGCTGTCTCATGTTCCCCCCCAGGGTCTCCCCCCCTGCACAAGAACATGCCCCCCGTGGCTGGAGCACTGGCCTGGGCTCGGGAGCTGCGAGCGCGGATCCAGAGGCCTTTTGATCACCTCAGGCACATCCCACACCTGTGAGTGTCTGCTCCAGATAAGCTGCTTTATGACCATCTGGAAATCTTGTCTCTAGTCCATCCAATATTCTTTCTGAGTTGAATGTTATCCAGTGGTTACAGCTCGGACAATCCTCAGTGGAGGATTGGAGGGAGTGCACTGGTGCTGTTCCCTTCCCTGCCATCCTCTCTTTTTAAAGAAACTCATTAACTGGGTTTGTTTTGAAGTGGGTAAGAGGCACAGTGGGGTAGTAGATGGGCACTTCAGCTTTCAGACACAGTGCTAGGTTGCAGCTGAAAGAAGTATTGGAGAGAGAATGTGGTGCTGATAACACCAAGGTCATGGGTTTGATGTATGGGCCGTTCATCTTAGAGTTGCACTTGATGATCCCTGGGGGTGCCTTCCAACTCAGAATATTCTGTGATTTTGTGAGAATCTTTCTAACTGCAATCCCACTCAGCCTGGTCTCCAGGACCTCCTTGGGAGCAGCCCAACCCTCAGGTACTGACAGAAGTCAACTTTCTCAGCATTAAACAGTCTCCCAAGATCAAGAAAATGAACAGTGCTGGAATTCTGGTCACCCAGCAGTGACCTGCCTGCAGTCTGGTGGGGGTTCTTGGGAAGGGGTAAATACAGCTTGCAGCCTGTCAGGACTAAACAGCACTGAGCTGGTCTGTTGTGTCTCCAGGTGCTTGGACTCTGCCCAAGGAAGGAGGGTGGTACAGAAGTATGAGGAAATGATCCAGCTGCTCGACAGGTAAGTGGGGCTCAGGCCCTGTGTGAGAAAACCTTCTCCTCCTCTAAGCTACCTTCCAGCACATCTACCAGCCCAGGGCCTGGGAATGTCTCTTCCTAAGCCAGGGGGAGTTTTCTGCTGGGAGAGGAGGAGGGATCCTGTCACTGTACACCAGAGGCTTCCTGGGATGGCTTGAAAGGAGAATTCTGCATGGGAGGGACAGGGGCTGTGCAGCCCAAAGAAACTTTGGAAAAAGCTGCTGTGGGATGTAGGAGCTGCTGAGGTAGAAGGCCTGGGCTGGGCAGAAGTCTCTGCCCACTCGTGCCCACTCACTGATAGTGTTTGCAGTGGCTGTAATGTTTATATTACACAATTTGGAGTGGGAGTCATTGCCCATGACTTGGCATCTCAATGTTTCATGTTAAACTGGTTGCTCGGGGATGACCCTTCAGGGCAGCCTCTTCCCCAGGAAGGAGATCCCTGCAGGGCCTCATCCCTGTCAGCAGTGAAGGCTGCTGGGTCCTGCAGGGGGGATGGAGGGAGCTGTGTTCCCCAGTACCAGAACAAAGGCTGGATAAGGGATAATTTAGCACAGCCCTTCCGAAGGGAGCAGCCCCAAAGAGGGTCTGGGTGACCCAACAGAGGTGCTGGTTTTTGGTGACATTTCCCAACCAAGGTGCTCAGGTGACAACTTGATTCAGAAGAGATTTTGTTCCTTGGGTGGTTGGGGCTGTCCATGACATGTGAGGTACCAGGGCCCTGTTCTGCCCTCTGTGCTCCCATCCTAGTGGTGTCACAGTCTCTCTGTGCTGACTGGGAGAAGTGAGGGCAGCTGCAGCCACCCCCAGCATCCCTGTGGGTTTGTGGCACCCACCCTGCTTAAACACTTTGGAAATGCCCATCAGCTGCTGATCTGTCACTTTGTAAATGCTTTGTAAAATCTGAGTCCTCTGCTAAAGCTGGTACTTGAGAGACTTTGTCCTCTTGCTTTGATGCCATCACTGGTCTTTGGGTGTTTGTCTTGGAAGCCACGATTTTTAGGAAGATGGCATGGATGGGTTTTTAATATTCCTTCATGGTTTTAGTCCTCAGATTCGACAGGGCTTCCATTCAGTTAGGTGCCATGGTCTGCTGGCTTGGTAAGCACATGGTGATGTTTCTCTTTTCTGTCAGGTATCAGGACAAGCTGTATTTGGACTGGTCCCAGACAGTCTCAGAAAAATCTCAGTACAACCTGACTCAGCCTCTCATCCGGCGAGACCCAGAAACCAAACTGATCACTGTCAACTTTGATCCCCAGGTAAGAACTGCTGCCTCTCTCCTGCCTCTCATGGCATGTCCCCAAGCTGTGCTCCACTGTGCACAGGTCTGCTGGGGTTGGTACCAGGGCTGTTCTCTGAGCTCTGTGGAACCCTTTCTGTGGTGGGTGACATGGATTTACCATCATCTTCGTGGGCTCTGTCTCCTAGAGAAATATCAGGATCACAGTTTTAGCAGAGCAAATTCTAGTCAGAACCAGTGGCAGAAAGTCCCTGAGGAGTCAGGTGTGTAACTGGTGTCAGCACATCCAGACCAGTGTCAATACTGGTGTGGGGAGTGTTGGGACATCATCTCCAGAGACGGGTTTGTGTTATGTGTACCTGAAACCTGAGCTTCTGAGAGCGTGTAAAACACCCAGCAAGGGTTTGTTTTGTGACTCCAGTGTTTCCTTCACTGCAGAGCATGAGGCTGATGATAGATTTAAGTTCTGTTTCTGGGTCCCCTGGAGCAGGAGCAGGGTCTGAGCCAGCAGTGAGCACAGATGATCTGAGAGCTTCTGGGCCTGGTGGGAGCCAGGGTCTGTTGGCTGTAAAAATGCCCATTTCTGGGAAGGGGAGGAGTTGCAGTGGCCTTGGAAACACTGTCATCCAAAGCTGCCCCTGTCCTTGGTGCTTGCTGCTGTCCAAGGAAAGGGTTTAGGTTTTAGATCTCGTTCCAGCTTGCCCCTCAGTCAAAGGACTTGTCCATCTCCTTGAAAGCTCCTTGCTAAGGTGGGAGCCACCTGGGCCCGGGGGACATTTTCTACCCTTCCCTCTGGTGATGGGATTTGGAGCCTGGCACGTGCTGAGTGTGCCTGTCCTCAGCTCCAGTCTGTGAGTGCTGCTGGGCTGCTTTTCTCTGAGCACACTGAGGACGGTCTGATGGCCCCCAGGGCCTGCTCAGCAGCCCCTCGAGGACCAACAGAACCAGGAGCACCTGCTTTTGTTTGGAAGGGAGGATGAACTTGCCACTCTTCAGCATGGAAATGCATTCCAGAGGTCACCTTCCATGGAGGAGGGGAGAGAAGGGAAGACCCCCCAGCCCATGGTGGGGATGTCCAGATGTTGCAGTGCAGAGAAGGGAGGGGAACTTGGTTCTGTCTCATTTGCCCTCTCATTTCCTCAGACCCTGGTTTTCCCTTTCCTCCCACCACATCCTACTTCTTCCACCTTTCCAGACTGCCCCCTGCACCCCTCTTCACCCCTTCTTTCTTCCTTCTTTGTTTTCACTGACACTCAGAGTGTGTCATGACTGACTCTCCTGACAGGCACTGCCTGATCCCCCTGATTCCTCCAGAGGGAATGTGCTTCCAGGGGCCTTGGCCAGTTCTGCAGGACACTGGGGTTTGGCTGACATCAGGCAGTGGTGGAGAGGTGTCAGTCACCCCTGCCTGTCACCCAGGGCAGTGACAAAGGCTCCTTGAACCCTGGCAGCCTTGTGGCTTCACCTGCTTATGGTCACACCTGCAGATTCCAGTTCTATGGAAAACGGGCAGGGAACTGGGACCAGAGGGTGTGGGTGGGATGGGATCAGACAGAGACCTGCCCCATACCTTCATAGGAAGGGATGACACTTTCTGCTAACCTAAGGGAAAAGTGACTTTTTGGGAGCTGCCCCCCAAGCTCATCTGCAGCCTGGAGAGCTCCTCACCCCACCATTGCCCACACGATGGGCTGAGTGTCTGTCACCCTGTGTGTCACCCAGCATGTGCTACCCCAGGAGCACAGGAGCATTTTGCCACCCACTGGGCACTGGACTGAGCAAAGGCTTTCAGTCTCAGAGGGGATGTATTGCACTGGCAGACCCTGCTGCTCCCTTTGTTGCAGGGAGTTGTTTATACTTGGGTTTATGATTTAATAATCCCCCTCAGTCCTGTCCCATCACACCTCAAACATGCACTAGCACTGAGTGCTTTGGTTGGGATGGGAGAAGCCTCTGGGTATCTTTGATGGAAGGTGGGCACAGGAGGAGGTAAGTCACCAGGCTTGGGGCCATGGTATTATTTCTTTTAAATGTTTTTATACTTTAAAGCCAGTCAGCCCAGTAAACCAAGAGAACTGGAGCCATTTTATCTTTCAGTCAGATAAGGGTCAAACTGTTTGCAGGAACAGAATTGCTGAGAGACTGATGATGTGAGTCCCTCATCATCTGAGGGGTGATCCACATGGATAAGGATGGCTGAGAGGACCAGAGGGGACTGTGTCTTTTAGAGCCTGGATGGAGTTTGCAGGCTGGGTAGTTAACAGAGCTCTGTGCCTTTGGCTGGGAAGAAAACCAGAAGCAAAGATCCAAGGGAGACAGGTAGTACAGACCGGGAGGTGTCCAGGCCCTTTCCAGTGTGCTGCTTTGGGAATAAACCAGCAGGAAACCCCCAAGGAGCTCAGGGTTGGTTGGAGGGTGTCTGCCAGGACATGGGGAGGGTTGTCCCGTGCTCAGCTCTGTGTCTTGTGTCCCCAGCTGGTCTCGGTGCTCAGGGAGGTGAGTTACCTGTCGGGCAGCCGGGCAGGAGCCATCCCAGCCACGGCAGCAGGAATCTACTCCTCCAGGGAATCCTACCGGCAGCTGGTGGCCAACCTGGAGCTGATGGGGAACAGGTACAACAAGGTCCTGAGAACAGTGCTGGAGGTGGAATATCCCCTGGTGCAGGGGCAGCTGCAGGAGGTCGACGTGAAGCTGAAAGAGGCAGAAGAAACCCTGACCTGGAAGATGGAGGGTGAGCTGGCTCTGGGGGAGAGGACAGGGCACAGAACTGGGTCTCAGCAGATTCCTCCATGTGCCCAACCCCTGTCTCCTGGTTCCCAATGGCAGTTCCCAGTTGGACAGAGGACTCTCCAGCAGAGAAGGCACTGGGGAGATGAGGAGCAGCCTTCAGCTTTCCTGCTGCTTTCCACATTCCCTTGACCTGCTGGGGTTGTGGGCAAGATCCTGCTGCCCTCAGGTTCAGCCTGGGCTTTGAGCAGGAGAGGCTGCCCTGTGAGCAGTGAGATGGCAAGATTTGTTTGCAGGACCTGGCAAGGCTGGGGTTGAAGCATCTGCTCCCTGCCTTGCTGCCCCCTGTGCCAGCCCAAGTGATGCCACTCAGTCACTGCTTCCTCACCCAGCTGTGCAGGGCATGGGAACCCTTTGGCCCGGCCATCTGACACTGGGAACAACTCATCCCAGGCCACCTCATTAGCTTTCCTAGCAGGATGGAATGGTGCAGCTGGAGGTGTGTTTGGGCACTGGGACATCGGGGGGATTTAACCAAGTTCTTCCCTGAGCAGTTTTGGCTGCAGAGCAGAGCAGAGGGAGCCCCTTGGTGAGAGGTGTGTTTCTGTCCTCAGGCTTGTGGTATGAGCAGGACCAAATGAATCCCTGAGGAACATGCAAAGCAGAAGTCCTCAGGCTCAAAAACTTTCTCCATTCTACAATAAAGATGGATTTTGCTGAAGATGAACCCTAAGTTCCCTGCACCTGGGGCAGGCACAGCCTGGGGTTGGGGGGCCCTGCTCTGGTGGTGAGGGCAGGGACACTCAGCCTGCTGTACTCACCCTCCCCACACTCCCCACTCTGGGAGATCATCCTGGTACAGGGGAGCAGGAGCTGTCAGGGATCCCCATTGTGGGGGTGCTCCTGGCAGGAAAGAGGCTGTGCTGCTCTGAACTGTGGCTTGTTGGGGCAGGAGGGAGGTAGAAGTGGCCGTGCTGGTCCAGGTGAGTCTCTTGCCTTAAGCATGGGTGAGAGATACATGAGACCTTGGGGAAACAGCCAGAGGCTGCTCTGAAGGAAGGTGCCCCAGAGCTTGGCCCTGCAGCTCTGAAAACAGGGAGTCAGTGATCTCATTTTTCCCCAGGTGTATGCGATCACATCTCTGGGGTCATGGAAGGTGTCCATGACCTCGAGCAGAGGCTGCAGAAAGCCAAGGACAATGTTGAGTCGATCCAGAGCATTGTGGGCTCATGGGCATCGCCCATCCTGCAGAGGAAGGATTCTAAAAGGGACTCAGTGCTGAGCCTGGAGGACTGTCAGGATCACCTGGAAAAACGCTACAGCCTGGTCAGAGAGGCTGGGCAGAGGATCCACTCCCTGCTGAAGGTGAGGGGGACCTTTCCTGGGGTTTGTTGGCTCCTCACAGGCTCTGTGTGTCCCTGTGCCAGTGAAAATGTGCAGGGCTGCTGGACCTTAAATGAGCTCCTTTAAGTCATTCGAAAATCTTATCCAATGTTAATTAATGTTGGCTCTGATGGGTGAGCTGGACTGGGGGTGTGGGGCTGTGGTCTGGCATTGCTGGGCACCAGCTCTGGACAGGACTGGGAGCAGCTGCAGCTCAGGGAAGGGTCTGGCTGCAGCCTTGGCTGCTGGAACCACTAGAGGGGAGTGGTGCATCGGGTTTGGGATCCTGCTCCAAGGAAAAATGCTCTCCGAGGTACTTACCTGCCAACAGAGGCAGCTGGCTGGGGCTGACCCTTTCAGACTCCTTGTCCCTCTTTGGAGCAGGAGGTGATGCTGCCAGTCGATGGAGAAGCTGAGTGACAAGAGAAAAGCTGCTGTCCCAAACTTTGGTGCTTCCCAGCATCTCTGACAGAGCTCAGAGTCCTCTGCAGACCAGGAGAAGGCCCAGAGCTCAGCTCCTCACCTGCCTGGTGCCAGGTGTCGTGCATGTCAGGGGCAGCCCTTGGCCTGGAGGGAGATGGTTTTATGTCCAGTCCTCTCCCGAGGGTCGCTGTCTGGCCTTGGGCTCTGAAGATAACCAGCTGGGTCCTCATGCCTCAGGATGAGCCTTTGAGACCCTCAGTGCTCCCTTCCCCAGGGCTGCAAAGCACTCTTGAGTGCTGTGTCCTCAGAGAAGAGGGAGGAGAACATGGGGCAGAGCTGTCAAGGCTCTTCTGCACTCCATATTCCCTTGAGTCGTTCCAGATGACAAAGCAGCCCTTGACAGGAGCAAATCTTGGCCGTACCACCAGCAGCAACATCCACGTTTCCCATCCCTCCAGGAGGCTGATTCCCACGGGCTCACTGGCGTCAGTCCTTAGCTGTGGGCAGCTCTCCTGGAGAACAGACTCAGCCCTGCTGTGTTTGAAGGCATCTTCTTTTTCTTCCAGGAGAACCAGAGCCTCTTACTTGCAGACCCAACATCTGACTCCTGGAAGGTCTATGTGGATTATGTGGATGAGATAGTCCTGGATGGATTCTTCACTGCCATCGAGTGCTCGCTCAAGTACCTCCTGGAGAACACAGGTGACCCTGGTTCCTGCCCTGGTCACAGGGGCTGCTCAGCCTGTCCAGGGGAAGGTCTCTTGTTGTGCTCTCCCTCATGCCCACAAGTTGTTCTCTCCTTCCTGGCTTTCCACTGGGTCTCTTCCCTGCCTCTGGGGGAGCCTCCAGACAGGGAGGGTGACTCCATCACTGGATTCCTCGAGGGGAGGGATAGAGATGAATGTTCATCATTTGCAGGGATTAATGGGTAGACAAAACAGACATCCTCCCAAGTCTGGGCTTGGGCTTCAGCAATCTGCCACCCTCCCATGTCCAAAGCATCAAGGTGACACAATCTTTCATTTGTGGGGAGTCTCAGGAGCTGGTTCTCCTCATGAAAGTCATGAGCAAGAAACCTCAGTCCTGCAAAGAGATGACCTGGGCTCAGCAACCACTAGATCAGACATCCTGCCCAAGACCACTGGGGAGAGTCCCTCCCTTTGCTGAGAGCAGCTTGTGTCCAACTAAAACACATCTCCAGGAATCCTTCCCTCCTGGCACACTGAGTTGGAGAATTGCATCCAGTTCTTCAGCATCTTGTTAAAAATTTGCACATATTGTCACATTTGCATCTGGTTTAAGTTTCTGGTTGCTGGGGGTTTTTTTCATGTCTTTCTCCACTAAATTAAAGAGCCTCTTGGTTCCTGTTGTTTTTCTCATCTGCAAGTACTTACTTACTGTAATTGTTCAGCTCTCAGACTCCCTTTGGGGTAGATGAAGAGCCTGGTCTCTTTAAAGCTTTCCTCAGCATGTTTCCCAGTCCTTAAATCACTTGTGTCTCATCAGTTCCCCACTGTCTTTGGTGGGTACCACCACACCAGCTGCTTTGCCAGCATCTCCTCGAGTTGTGCAGACACAGCAGCCCTGGACCCTGTGAGTGGGTGTCTGCCATCCCACCTGCCTGCTGTCCCTGCTGCCCTGTGTGCATCTCCTGGTAGGATGTTAGTGGTGGCTCAAGATCCCTTTTCTCCCCTTGAGAAAGACCCTGGTTCCTTCCTGCCAGATCCCAAGGCAGGGCTTGCTCCGCTGTTTGAGGTGCAGCTGGATTTGGTGATCCCAGATTTGGTATTTCACCCATCCCTGGACCCTGGCGCACACGATGGCTTCTCTGACATGGTGGAAAGTCTCCTGAACGGCATCTACCACATCTCCTCGCTGGTGCCCCGGCTGGCCACGCACAGCGGCTTCCCCCACTACCAGGTCTGTGGCCATGGCACTCCCCGTGCTGTGTGACAGTGAGAAGGTGCCCACTGCTCCCACCTCACTGTGCTCTCCTCTCCCCTCCTATCCTCCCCCTCTCCCTTTTCCCCTCTTCCTTTTCTTCTCTCCTTTCCCCTCTCTCTTCTCCCCTCTCCCTCTCTTTCCCATTTCCCCTCCTCTGCCCTCCCCTCCCCTCCTCTGTCCCCTCTGCAGGCGGACCTGGAGGACATGTCTGGGCTGGCAGAGCTGCGCCAGGAGCTGCTGAGCCGCGTGCAGGCCGCGGCGTGCTCGTGCTGCGCGCTCCGCGGTTCCCTGGAGCGCTATTCCCACGTGTACGGGGAGGACCGCCGGGAGCTGAGCCGCCAGTTCCTGCTCTACGGGCGCGTCCTCACGGCCGCGGAGCTCGAGGCCCAGGCCGTGGTGCCGGAGGCACTTCCCACGCTGCAGCAGTTCAGGGAGCACATCGACTCCTACGAGAGGCTGCACGAGGAGGTGACTCGCATGGAGCCCCTCAGCACCTTCCAGGGCTGGCTGAGGGTCGATGCTCGGCCTTTCAAGGCGGCCTTGCTGAATGAGGTTAAGAGGTGGAGCTTGGTGTTCAAGCAGCATCTCCTGGAGCACGTCACACACAGGTGAGGGCTGCTCCTGCCTCTGCTCCTGGGACCTGCCCGGGATCCCTCCTGTCTTGACTGGGCTTTGTTGTTTCACACTGATAACCAGTTGAGTCATAGAATACCCTGAGCTGGAAGGGACCCACAAGGACCATCGAGTCCACCTCCTGGCCCTGCACAGGACACCCCAACAATCCCACCATGAGTCTCAAAGTGTTGTCCAAATGCTCCTTGAGCCCTGGCAGCCTTGGGGCTGTGACCAATCCCATAGCTAATGCAGGAGAAGGGTCCATGGTTCATGCCAGCTCCATCACATCCCTGTGCCTTCCATCCCCTGGTGTCTGCTGGCATGTAAACTGGGATCAGTGACATGGACTTGGTACCACTGACATCCCCGAACCAAAGGCCCTGGGACCTGCTGTGTAGCATTAGACAGGGCATGTGTTTGCCTGCTTGTCCTGAGCCAAATAATCCTGTCTCCACTGGGGCTCTGGGCCTGCTTTGTTGGATCAGATGTTGGCCATCAGTAAAGCTGCATTAATGCCATGAGGTACTTGCTCTGTTTCTGAAAGCATCGACATTCAGGCAGCCTGTCATGAGGAGGTAGCTCCAGGTTACAAAGAGGAGTTTGGGCTGTAAGTTTAGAAAGAACACATGCCCTGCTTTGAAGAGCTGCTCAGCCACCGGGTCTGTGCAGGATGATGCCCCAGCTGATTTACTGGTCACAACTTCAGTGAAGTCGTGAAGGGTGTCCCAGGTCTTGGCTGCTCCCAGAGAAGTGTTCACAGACATCTGCAGTGGAGGCAGGGAGGCAGCTGCGTGGGAAGGTGATTTTGTCTTGTGTCTTTCCAGTACCATAATTCTATTAGATAATTTCTGTGCGAAGAGGTTTTTGTGTAGCTGTGAAGGTGCATTTAGGAGTTGTTACTGAGAGTCCCTGACTAAGCAGTTTAGTCTTTATTAGGTGAAGTATTTAAGGATGCATTTAGGCCCAACTGCATCCACAGAATTTAAGTGGGCACTTAAAAAGTAAGTGCTTTGAGAGGTGGACAATGGATGTGCTGGGAAGGACCAGAGACATGGGAGCCCATTGTGCCTCTGCTAAAAGTACCCAGTAGCTGGTGAGGTTAAGAACAGGGTAAACAGGTATGGAAACATCCTCTAAACACTCTGATGATTTATGGCTCAAGGACTTTGAGAGAGAGGGATCATCCCTTTGTTTTTAAAGACCTAGATAGATTTTTTCACTCTCACAAATGTCTGGCTGCTTTTGTGAATTGCTGTGAATTTGTATCACCTGCACCCTCCACCTGCAGGGAGGGAGTTGCCTTGTGAAGTGAGGCAGTGTATGAAAGAGAATCCCTGTTTGTTGGAGCCTTGCAACCTGCCAGGTTCATCAGGGAAGACTGGATTCTTCTATTGGAAGAGATGGGGTGAACACTGTCACAGAATCATAGAATGATTTGGTTTGGAAGAGATCTTAGAGATCATCCAGTCCCACCCCCTGCCATGGGCAGGGACACCTTCCAGTAGCCCAATTTGCTCCAAGCCCCGTCCAACCTGGCCTTGGACACTTCCAGGGATGGGGCAGCCACAGCTTCTCTGGGCAACCTGTGCCAGGGCCTCCCCACCCTCACGGGGCAGACTGTCCTGCCAAAGGCACCTCTCCAGACCCCCCTGAGCTCAATGTCTCTGTTACACTCCTGCCCAGCTCCCCTGTCCCCAGCCTGAGAAGTCCCAACCTGTCTTTCTGTTCCTTGCAGGAAGCTGTCCCCCATCCAGGGATCCTTCTGAGCATGAATTGCAGTTCTGCTGCCCTTAGCATGCAGTGGGCAAGGATAGCCAGGCTGTCCCTGTCCCTGCCAGCCCAGCTGTCTGTGGAAGGCTGGATATTAATTCCGCAGGAACTGCTCTCATTCTGCGCCTCCCTGCTTTGTGCTCCACAGCTTGGCTGACCTTGAGGAGTTCATCCAAGCTGCTGAGAAAGGGCTGAGCAGGAAGGTTGAGAAGGGGGATTACGACGGCCTGGTGGAGGTCATGGGGCACCTCCTGGCCGTGAAGGAGCGACGCGGTGCCACCGATGCCATGTTTGAGCCCCTGAGGGAAACCACTGACCTGCTGAGAGCCTACGAGCAGGAGGTGCCAGGGGAAGTCCACCAGCAGCTGGAGGTGGGTGAGAACTTGTGGTGGACACACAGTTTGCCAAGGAGCAGATGGCAAAGAGAGCAGGAGCCGAGGAGCATCGCAGGAATGTTTAAGGCCCTGCTCCCTGTCATTAGAGGGCCTCAGTGGATAGCAGTATTTTGCTACTGCAGGATGTGCCTTAATAGCTCTAAATTTTGGAGTTATATTGAGATTTTTCTTTTAAAGCAGAGATTAATCCTTTTGTTATGTATGAAAAACATAGAATTGTCTGCTCCAACTCCCAGCGATTACTCTTGAACAAAATTAATGCATTTTCAAATACATCTGTTAATTAGGTTCAATTATAATTGTTTTTAAATAAGCTGGTTCTTGGCAACGATGGAGATGGGAAGGATAATGTTGGCAGAGGAGTTGCCTTCTCACAGGACTTCAGGCCTCCACTGTGTCTGAACCACCGGATCTGCTTGACCCAGGGGGCATCGCTGGGAGCAGGTTATGAAAGTATTTTGGCACCTTTTCACATGTGGCTATGATGAGTCAGTTTTCTTTTAGGAATTCCTTTCATTTCTGGAAAGGGGACCATGAGATGAAGGTTAGTAATGATGGTGAGGTGCCCAACCAGCCCTGGGGACAGAGACAAGCAGCCGAGGGGATGCAGTGGAGAAGTGTGTGGCTGCCTGCTGATGGGTGCCCTGTGGACCCCTGTGGGCAGGGGGTCTGTGCAGGGCACAAGGTTAAAGCAGGAGCTGCTGGGGAGGAGTTCCTGCCTTGCAAAGGCTCCTGTTCTCTGCTGCAGGCTCAGGTGGAGCCAAAGGGGGTTTAGCAATCCCTGGGTTTTCTGCTTGTGCAGCTGTGATCTGTGGGGGGTCAGTCACCAAATCTGGAAGAGTTCCTAAAGATACCCAGGGTCCTACAGACCCCTGAACACCAGCAGGGCTGCACTGCATGGGTGTTCTGGCTGCTGCAGCATTTCAGTCCAGCATGAAGCTGGAACCTGGCTCTGCTGATTCCCCTGCCCAGGAGCTGCTGCTGTGGTGTCTGTTTGTCCAAGTACATTCAAACAACTGATTTATTTTCCTCGTAGAAGAAATGAGGATGTGGGACAGCCCTGCAGATGCAGGAGATAAAAAACACTTGTCCTTTCTGGCAAGTGGTAGCAACACGTGTGAATGATTCATTTGTTCCTGTAGAGGGAGGGAAAGCCAGTAGTTCCTGCAGGTACTGCTCCTTCCATGGCCGTGGAGATGGATGGGCCTGGAGCTGGTAGTCAGTAGGAGAAAAGGAAGCAGCTCCATGTGTGGCCTGCTGTAGTCGTGGATAGTGATTTCTGTTTGGAATGAGATGTGCCAGGGAGAGACCCTTCAGGAGCCCCACTCTGGCCACCTCTGCTGCCTCAGAGCTGTCTTCAGTTATT
Source organism: Myiotriccus ornatus (assembly GCA_036023395.1). Classification (NCBI taxonomy): domain Eukaryota; kingdom Metazoa; phylum Chordata; class Aves; order Passeriformes; family Tyrannidae; genus Myiotriccus; species Myiotriccus ornatus. The sequence goes on from JAYRBT010000043.1 coordinate 10,373,002, forward strand.
TCCCTCCTTTTCATAGTGTTGGTAGGTCGCCAGTAATCTCCCCAGGTATGTGAACTGGGCTAAAAAGAAACCCAAAATCTTTCCTGTAGGCTTGGACAGTACATGGGGAAGTGGGGAGAGCACAGCACTGGGGCTTGGGGACAGCAGAGCCCTTGGTCAGTGCCTGGGCTGAAGGTATGGCAGGAGAGGCCCATTAGGGAGAAATAAAATCCCTTTCTGAAGAAAATGCCAGGTCTGGAGGGGGGATTGACAGCAGTGCTGTGCACTCAGAGTTGGATGCAGAGCTGAGAAAGAAACCAATCTCATTTGGTACTAATGTTGTATACACAGCCTGGAGGGATTTGCCCTGTAGGCTTTCTGGAGTCCTCCTGGTGTAACATCTCTTGGCAGGAAATGTCCCAGGCTCTGTTCCTTTAGCTCTGGGAAGCCAGAGGAGTTTGCATCCACATCCATTCTCCTGCCTTCAGCTGCTCCCAGCAGGTGCCAGGCTCTGATGGGCTTGATGTCAGAATCACTGTTCCCTCTTAAGCACTGAACCATCCCATGAGCCCAGGATTGAGTCTGGGATCTTCTTTGGTAGTTATGAACATATTTTTACAGTCAGAACAGTCAGCTGTAGGGTCTTGATCTTCATTAGTGTTCAAAATTTTGAATAAGTGGGAATATTTATCCCAAATTGTGTCTTTAGCCTTTCATAGTATCACTGACTTGTTAAAGTTGGAAAAGACCTTTAATATCTCACTCCAGCACCACCACCATGTTCACCACTAAACCATGTCCTCAAGTGCCACATCCACACATTTTTTGCACACTTCCAGGGATGGTGACTCCACCACTGCCCTGGGCAGCCTGTGCCAATGCTTTGCAACCCTTCCTGTGAGTTTTTTATCCTAATATTCAATCTAACCCTCCCCAGGCACAACTTGAGGCATCCCAACAAAACTTTCTTACAGTCTTAAACATGGAATCTGTTGCTTTTCCCGTTCTGTGGTTACCCGTGAACAGATCAGGCACATCTTACACTGAACAGCAAGTCCTGCCTCCCAACAGTTCTGTTTTGCCCACAGGAGCTGCCAGAGAAGTGGAACCATGTGAAGAAGCTGGCCCTGGCCGTGAGGCAGCACGTGGCTCCTCTCCAGGCCGACGAGATGACGGCCCTGCGCCAGAGCTGCGCCGCCTTCGACGCCCAGCAGCTCCACTTCAGGGAGAGCTTTGGGAGAGAAGCTCCCTTCAGGTACGGACAGGTTATACCATCAGAGCAGCCCTGAGGGGAACAAAAAGCTCTATGTGCTCACGTCTGTGTGTCCTGAGGATGCAGAGCCCTTCCTTACCTGCTCCCAATGCTGTGCCTGGGGCGTTGTGTCCCTGGGAACACTGTCCAGTGTCAGCAGTTCGGATGCTGAGGGCACATTATCGCTTTAAGGTGGCATCAGTAGTGCCATGCAGCACCATCAAGGTGTACTACAGACCTTTCATCTCTCCCGTGTCTCTCAGAGGCACTGTTTGGTTTATGTTTTCTTTAGAAGTTGTTACAATATCACTTATGAATAACAAACATTTATTTCTAGGTTTGACACCGAAGAGCCTTATCAACTGCTAGATACAAAGCACATGGAGATTAAACAGATGGAGTCAGCCATGACCTCGATTTCTGAATCAGCTGGTCTGTTTGAAGTCATGGTGCCAGAATATAAACAACTGAAGCAGTGCAGGAAGGAGCTGGGTCTTCTCAAAGAGCTCTGGGATATGATCTCCCTAGTGAACACCAGCCTCAATGACTGGCAGACCACCAAATGGGTGGATATTAATGTGGAAAACATGGATCTGGAGTGTAAAAAGTTTGCAAGAGAGATTCGGAATCTGGACAAAGAAATGAGGGCATGGGATGCTTTCACTGGGCTGGAGAGCAAGGTGAAGAACATGCTGACAGCCCTGAAGGCAGTGGCAGAACTTCAAAACCCTGCCATCAGAGAAAGGCACTGGAACCAGCTGATGCAGATGACGGGTGTGAGGTTTGTGATGGACTCGGACACCACGCTGGCTGACCTCCTCAAGCTCAACCTGCATAAATTTGAGGGTGAGGTCCATGGAATTGTGGACAAAGCAGTGCGAGAAATGAGCATGGAGAAAGTGCTGAAGGAGCTGAGAGTGACTTGGAGCACCAGGGAGTTCCAGTATGAGCCTCACTCCCGCACCAACGTCCCCTTGCTCAAGTCAGATGAGGAGCTTATTGAAACTTTGGAAGACAACCAGGTGCAGCTGCAGAATTTGATGTCATCCAAATACATTGCTTTCTTCCTGGAGGAGGTGTCTGCCTGGCAGAGGCAGCTCTCCACCGCCGACGCTGTCCTGTCCCTCTGGTTCGAGGTGCAGCGCACGTGGTGTCACCTGGAGGGCATCTTCATGGGCTCAGAGGACATCCGGGCACAGCTGCCCCAGGTAGGAAACCTCAAACCCTGCTTCCTCTTTGGAAAGTGTTGGGGAAGAGCCTCCATTATTAAGTAGGGTTATCTATAGGGCCAAGTTGCCCCAAGCAGGGTATTTCTCCTGCTGCTTCGCCCTCTGGAGGCTCCCTTAGTGCTGTGGTAGTTTTCCCCAGGACGTTTTTGTACCACAGGCTATGCCTGAGCCGTGCTGAGGGGCTGATTTGCTCCCCTCCACTGCTGCATGGCAAATACAGAGTTGCTGGGGCTGAGCAGGAGGCTGCTGGTTCCTTCAGTGCTGCAGGTGTGTTCTCTCTTCCCTCGGAGGGGAGAGCACCGGGAGAATTACTCAGGCCCTGCAAATCCCAGAGTCACAGAATGAGTTGGAAGAGACCCACAAGGACCATCGAGTCCAACCCTTAGCCCTGCACAGGCCCACCTGTCACTGCCCAGGAGTCACACCCTGTGCCTGAGAGGATTATCCAAACACCCCTTGAGCTCTGTCAGCCTTGGTGCTGTGACCACTTATCAAACCAGAGGTGGCCCAGGCAGCTCTGGCAGCACCCCCTCCCTGGCCTTCAGTGCTGGTGCAGGGGGAGGGCAGCTCTTCTCCCCCTCCTGCTTTGGGAAATGGAGCAGAGTTGTCGTTGGGAAACCCCTCAGGTTGGCTTTGAGTCCAGCTACCAGAGTTATTCCAGCCTGGTGGCCGTGCTGAGGAGGAATGTGCCTTTCACTGCAGGTGCATTGTGCCCACTGTCCCCGTGCCTGTGCAGTGTCACTGATGGGGGACTGGCCCCCAGACAGGGTGTGCACCTGACAGTGGCTCACCCTGTCCCCATCCCTTCCATGGGGGCTGCTTGGACTGTTCCCCCTCTGCTCTGGTGAGTGCTGGGCACGTCTGGCTTCCCAGGCTGTGTGTCCAGGGGCTGCTCCCAGAGCCCCGAGGGCTGTCCCGTGTGCCAGCACAATGTGACATCCACCAGCTCTCTGGGGGTGGGGCAGAAACCACAGCATGGTTTAACCTGTGTCATCTGCACCTCAACACCCGCCCGGCAGGTGCCACGAACCAGCAGCCACGTCCCTTCCATAGCAGAGGAGGAAGCTCAGACCCTCTGGAGGCTGAACCTCCTTGGGATGCTTCCAGGGCTGGGGAGTCTGTGCTGACAGGGCCAGGATGCACATCTGGAGCTGGCTGACAGGCTGGGAGAGCTGGGGGTGTTCAGCCTGGAGAACTGAAGCATCTGGGGAGACCTTAGAACACCTCCCAGTGCCTAAAGGGGCTCCAGGAGAGCTGGAGAGGGACTTGGAACAGGGCATGGAGGGAGAGGACAAGGGGAAATGGCTTCGAAATGACAGAGGGTGGGTTTAGTTTTGATATTAGGCAAGAAATTCTTCCCTGTGAGGGTGTTGAGGTCCTGGCACAGGTTGCCCAGAAGGGTTATGGAATTCTCATCCCTGGAAGTGTCCAAGACCAGGCTGAGTGGGACTTGGAGCAACCTGGTCTAGTGAAGGCAGGGGATGTGGATGATCTTTAAGGTCCCTTCTAACCCAAACCATTCTGTGATACCATGCATGACTTCAGCCAGAGCCTTGCTTAGGGGCTTAACACAGGTGAACATGGAAGTGTTCCCAGGAGAGCTTGGAGCACTTTTATTCTGAGTCCTGTCTCACCCAGGAGGCTCAGCTTGGGAAGAAAGGAGGAGCAGGGACATCTTGAACATAACTCATCTATTTTTCACTATTTAGCTCCAGAAATTCAGGGTCTCTGTTGGGTGTCAGGGAGCTCCTCTGCTGGTGATCTGGGGTTCCATGGCCCCACTCAAGGCAAGGAAGGGCTCTGCTCTTCCAGCCACCGTGCCCACATCAGGGTGGGCAGTGTGGCAGGAGGGGACAGCGGAACACCCATGAGATTGGTGGCCTTTCCCCCTGCTGTGATCAGGGAAAATGGGTATTTCATCTGGACACGAGAGCTGAAGAGTTAGGAGGGGCTGTTCAAAGGGGAATTCAATCCCCTGGAAATGGGTGGTCCTTGGGATTGGCTCCTGCACGGATCGCTTTATCCACAGCCCCTTTGGAATACACTGACAAGGCTGACTGGGGAATTGTTCCAGGCACATGGAGGGGAGAGCCCTTGGGGAATGGAGGAGGGGTCCCCTCTGCACTGGCCAGAAGGCTCTGCAGAGGAGCTTTCCCCTCATCCCAAAGCCACACCCAGAGGATGGATCTGTCAGCAGTTTCTGTGTCACTGTGACTGTGTCCTTTGTGTCCCTTCGTAGGACTCCAAGTGCTTTGAAGGGATTGATGTGGATTTTAAGGAACTGGCCTATGAAGTTCAGAAAACCCCAAATGTAGTTGAGGCCACCAATAAACCAGGTCTGTCCCAACAACTGGAGGACATTCAGAGGAGGTAGGTAGAAGGTCAGTCCCAGGAGTTTGTCAGAGGGAATCAGCTCCAAGAAATTTGTTTATACTGTGCTCCAAGGCTGTTTCCGAGGCTGTGCATTATCTGCATTCACAAATCTCAGCCCTTCTGATCTCTCTCAAGTCTTTTTACTTGTGATCCATCACCCTGAAGCCCCTGAGTGGAGTCTGGCTTTGTTTAGGGGCAAATTCTCATCCTGGCTCTTGATTTGCACACGTTCAGGGCCAGCCAGGTGGTTTGAACAGCTCATGGCCTCACTGCTACCCAAATACAGTGTCTGAAACAGCTGTAGAGGGGTTTGAGGAGAGAATCTTTAGTTTGGATACTGGGAAGAAATTCTTCCTCTGAGGATAGGGAGGCCCTGGCCCAGGTTGCCCAGAGAAGCTGTGGCTGCCCCATCCCTGGAAGTGTCCAAGGCCAGGTTGGACAGGTCTTGGAGCAACCTGGGCTAGTAGAAGGTGTCCCTGCCCATGGCAGGGGGTGGGACTGGATGGATTTTAAAGGTTCCTTCCCACCCAAACCATTCCATCATTCCATGATATCTGCATCAGAGCTGAGCCCATGTTCTTTAATTTACAGAATTATCCCTGTGTGTGACACAAGGTCTAATAGCTCCCTGGGAAAGACCTGAGTGTCCTGAGATGGAGTCACCGCTCACTTAACATATGAATGTACCTGAAACACCCTTCAAAGTTCCCGTGGAGCTGTTCTGGCAGTAACAGCTCTCCATTTCAAATAAAGGTTGGATTTTATTTTCAATTGGATAAGGCCGATGTTCCTCACAGAGAATGTTATTTAGGAACTTTGTAAGCTCAGCAGCAGTTTAGCATGTGAACACTGCAAGATTCATTTTAGATCGGAGCAAACTAGTTTCCTTTCATGCCTTGCAAACACAAAAAGCTGAGTTGGTTGGAATCAGACTTTAAAATGTGGCTCATTAGAATAAAAGCTGTTCTGGAAATGTTCATCCCAGCGTGAAAACACCTGTGGCAGTTTAGAGCTTGTCTAAAACAGTAGGTCGGACTGCAAATCTTTCCAACCTCTTCTTCCACCTCTGTTTCTGCTTTTTTATGAGGCTGCCCTGGCTCTTGAGTGTTTGACCCTGGAGTAGAGAGTGAGCTGTGAGTTACTTTGTGCTGTGCTGATCTATTCAAGGAATGCTGGAAGGCAGCTGCAGGCTCAGCTCATGCCTTGGATTTCCCCATGGTGGGGAGAAGCTGCTTGATAACCCAAAGGGCAGCATGAAGCGTGGAAAGATATGTACCCCCCTGTCCTGAGCTCTGTTCATCTGCTTTGTCTCCACAGGTTGTCTCTGTGTGAGAAGGCTTTGGCTGAATATCTGGACAGGAAGAGGTTGGCCTTTCCCAGATTTTACTTCATTTCTTCTGCAGATTTATTGGATATTCTTTCCAATGGCACTAACCCACACCTGGTAAGTCTTGGAGTGCATCAGCTTTGCATTTTGCAGCTCTCAGTAGTGTCACAGTGGAAGATGCAGTCTTGGCACTCTGCAGTGTCCTTTCTGGAGAACCTTTTCTCTCCCCTGATGTGGATTAATAACTCTTTCAGAGCTGATCTTCATCTGTTCTGGATAGGCAGCACATGCCCTGAGTGTTTTCTGATCTAACTCTGGTGCTGCTTGTGGAAGGTTCTGGTAGCTCTGCACTGAGCAGAGCTGTGCTTTTGGTGCCATAAAAACCAGGGGTTTGTTTCTGCTGGGACACAGCGAAGTTGAAGGAAACCACCTCAAAGATCTCATCCAAAACTTGTTGCTGACCTTGGATCCCAACCTGGGATGCCACTAAACAGCATCTGCTGTTGGAAGAGCCACAGACTGGTCATTCCAATGTGGAAGTGTTGAATCACTGGTGGCTTGGAGAGGTCCCTTTCTTAGGGCAGAAAAGGCATTTGCTAGTGACTGCTTCTTCCTTCCCCCTTGCAAAGCGCTTTGGGGTGACTGATTGTAGGGGGAGGGAGGCACAGCACCTGCAGGGGGTGAGGCAGGTGCTGGTCAGACCGTGGCCGTGGCTCAGGGCCAGGCTGTGTGTCTGACCCTCTGCACCACCGACTGAGGAGGCTCCTGTGCCCAGGCTGGGCTCCTGGGATGGTGCCTGAGTGCCGGCTGGGGGGAGTCACTCCAAACACGCCACTCCAGCTGCTGGCTCGGGGGGGTTGCTGGGCCATCCTGGGGAGGGACTGGTAGGAAACTTCCTGTTGTAGGAAATGGCTTCCTGCGGTTCCCAAGGATCAGGCACCTCTATCCCCCGTGGCAGAGCTCAGGGGATTCAGTCCTGAGGGTGCTTTTCCATATGGAGCACAGCAGTGTTGGGGTTGGTTATTGGTGCTGGTGGAGCTGTGCCAGGAATCCTCAGCTGCTTTGCCTGGCAATGCTTTTGCCTGGTTTGGGAGGCATCATTGGTATGTAAACCCAATCAACAATTCCTTATCCCACCTTTCAGTAGTGAGTAATCTCTCCTCCTTTAAGCTTTTCCTCATTTTCTGTGTTCATGTGAGCACATGAATGGGGCAGGTTTCAAAATGCTGTTGTTGCCACTAAACTTAAACTCTGCTTGAATCTGTTTTCTGCTGCTGGGTGATTTCAGCCCACAGAGTGTCATAAATACACAGCTGATTGATACTTAAAATGGAGAGAAAGAAAACACAGGAAGCAGAGGAAAGCTACTGTGTTGAAATGCTCCGAGGAGTAAGAAGAAATTCCTGGTGCTTTCTGTTATTCAAAACTATTTGCAGTAAAATCAAAGCAAATGTCAAGTGGGATCATACCTGGATACACTCTCAGCCTTTCCACTGTAGTTTCAAAGCCTGATAATTCCTAAAGGAGGATTAAATACACAATGATATTTATCCACTTGAACTGGATATTGAGCTGGGGCAGAGTCAGGTGTATTCCAGGCTCCAGTGGCAGGAATGCTCCAAGTGCTGGAGCACAGCCAAAGCCCTGAGACTGGCCAGGGGCTGGCAATGGACACTGGGGATTGCTGAGCAGAAACTTCCAGGCGTAAGAAAAGGTTTCTATGGTTTCTGTGAGATTTGAAAGGAAATGTGCTTATCTGGGAGGAGGCTGAGTGCCTGTTGCTTCTTGATCCACTCTGCATCTTCCAGGATTGGGCCCTGTTTGATCACAGGTAAGAAGATTGATGAGCTGTGTCCTCCACTGGGACCTCATGAGGAAGGTTGGAATCCTCTGGGGCTCAGTGAGTGAGAACTGAACAAACAAGTCACAGAATCATGAAACAACCTGAGCTGGAAGGGACCCACAGGGATCATCAAATCCAACTCCTGGCCCTGCACAGGACACCCCAAGAATCCCACCCTGTCCCTGACAGTGTTTTCCAAACCCTCCTGCAGCTCTGGCAGCCTTGGGGCTGTGCCCACTGCCCTGGGGAGCCTGTTCAGTGCCCAACC
>JAYRBT010000043.1:10386678-10404113 GCA_036023395.1 Myiotriccus ornatus
TTCCCTGGGGGCTGTCCCTGGTCCCCCCAGAGCAGAGCTCAGTCCTGCCCCTCCTCTGCCCCTGCCCAGGCAGTTGGTACTGCAGGGAGGTCTCCCCTCAGTCTCCTCTTCCCCAGGCTGAATATGTGGGGCTGGAGGCGCTCAGGGCTTGATGAAACCTGAAGGATGAGGGTAATCCAGCTGAGTGTGCTTGGATTCATCCTCTCCTCAGATCCCTGCTATGTTCCTTTCTGCTGAACACCTTTTTCTCCTCCTCCCTTTTCTTCTCTAAGACTTACACAAGGTTCTTCAGGAGGCGGAGAGAGAAGCTGAGCTCCCTTCCCTTTCTTTCTGGAGGTAGATTCCACGTGTAATGCTTTGAAAATTTTGACCTGTTCAGTTGAGACCACCCCGGCTGTTTCCTCTCAGCACACTCCAGGCTGCCACTGGGAAGGGACCTCTCCTGGTTTTCCCAGGATCCTCTCCTGGGATGGGGCCAAAGTGTCCTGAACCTTGAGCTGGGTTTGTGGGGCTGAGCCCTGTGCTCTGCCACGGTGCAGTGGGTTTGTGGCCTTGGATCATATTTTATCCAGCTCAGGTCTCTCCTGGAAGGGGGATAACTGAGTCACTAACTCAGCCCAGTGACCTTTAAATGGAAGTGGAGCACAGAGATGTCAGAGAGGGCAATTAGCAAATCAAGAGGCAAACTGTGCAGAGCTATAAATATTGTAATTGAGTGGTGCCTGCTGCTCCCATGCACTTTCCTAAATGCCCACAATAGGCTGTAAATTGCTATAAATAAACAGGCTGGGAAATAAAATCCATTTTTTGCTGGAGTTGATTCCATTTGTGATTTTACTCTTGTAATTTTATTTTATTTTTTTTTTTCTTTTCAGTCTTGTGGGAATATTTACAAAGGCCTTTCCCAGACAGGAGCTTGGGGCTGTTTTGATGAATTTAACAGGATCTCAGTTGAGGTCCTTTCGGTGGTTGCTGTACAGGTAAGTGAATAAATACAGATGAGGCAGAGCTGTGCTGCACCCTTTGGCATGAGGCTGAATATGGGAAGTGCCTGTTGCCAGTCTCAGTTTGTGAGGGCAGCTGAGGGATATATCCCAAGATTAATCGTGTGAGCATCACAGCATGGACAAAATGCAGCAGTGATGTGCTGAAAGCATTTTTTTCCATTTCTTTTCTTCCTCCAGTCACAGCACTTGTGTGCAGGCAATTCTTCACAGCTTTTTCTCCCAGATCAGCAGCCACCATGTCTCTACCTGTTCCTCCTGGGCAAGACACTCGTGGCACTGATGTGCTGGGGGATAATCTCAGTGTATCACTGCAGGGAGGAGAGCTGCCCTGACTGATGGCTGCTGCAAATGCCGCCTGGGGAACCATTTCCTTGGAGGGGAGGGTGGTGTTTGGGGCAGATCCATGTGCTGCTGGACTTCTGGGGGTTACTTATTGCCTCCAGTCAGGCAAAGGCTGTGGGTCACGTTCAACAAACAGGAATACACTCAAGAGTCATTTTCTTAATGCTTACTTATCCCCAGGGCTGTGCAGCTTCCTTCCTTCCCTCCTTCCTTCCTTCCTCCCTCCCTCCATTCCTGCCTTCCTCCCTCCCCTTCATTCCCTCCTCCCCTCCCTCCCCTTCCTCTCACTGGCCCATGGGGAAACCTGGGAATGTTTTACAGAGGGGAAGGGACTATGGGAGGAGACTCCCCTCTCCAGGAAATGAGGAGGGAGCACCAAGGAAAGCCCTGGGGGTGTGAGTTGCTCCTGGCAGGGGCTGAAATCTGGGCAGCCCAGGTATGACCACAGGGCAGCAGGAGGAGAGCAGGCCCTGCTGCAGCTTCTGGCCCATGTTTTGAAGGAAAGCTGGATCTGGAATTTGTCCAGATCCCAAATCTCATGGGAATCTGCTGAAAATGCCTGGTAAATCAGCTGCCAGAGAAGTTGGAATGGCAACTGCATTGTCCGACCCAGACAGCTCCCACTTAGGCAGAACTGAAGGTTTTGAGTCTTGGGGGACTTCAGTGCTGAAAATTGAGGTGTGAAGTATCCAAGTTCTTCTGGACCCAAGTGTCAGCTGTTTTGGGTTATGAATTTTTCCTAGACCCCATCTCATTGCAGAAAGAAAGATCTAGAGCCCAGAAGTTTCTACACTTCTGTAAGTGTTTTGGTCAAAGAAGTTGTTCTGAACCCCTCCATGAACTCTGCACTGTTCTCATCTCTTTCTCTCGTCATTGTACCCCACGTGATGTCCCAAAGAAGTCCCCAGCGGGTACATGAGTTTGTGTGTCATTCCCTCTCCATTTCCCTTCCATCGGGTTCTAGTTTAAAGTTGTCATTGAAAAACGTCTTTGAGGATCTTAAAATAAAAAGGGAAGCTGAACAAAAGAAGCCCAGATATGACTCAACTGCTAATGATGCCCTGGCTCCTGGCTGGAGCTGTGTCGGAGGCATGGCTGTCATTCCATCATTCCTCTCCTGCCTGCTCTTAGGGGGGTAACCATGGAGATGGTTAATTGGCTGTCTTAGTCATGCAGCTTAATGTCCATGTGGGACCTTACAGAGAGACTCCCTTAATTGCTTAACTGTAAAATGGCAAACAGAAGTGAGGTGAGAGCAGTGAACAGAAAGAGTCCTCCCTCACTCACGTGCTGTTTGCAAGGAGATGATCTGGCTGTGATGGACTCAGTCCTGTTGGAAGGGGGAGAATAAGGTGATCTGGCTGTGATGGACTCATTCCCACTGGAATGGAAGGTGAGGAATGAGATGGTCTGGCTGTAGTAAATTTGCTCCCTTGGAAAGTGGGGTGTGAGAAGAACAAAGCTGCCATCAGGCAAATAGAACAGACCAGCCAATGTTAGTGAGTGAAGATGTCAGGGGAAGTCTTCGAGCTCCTGCTTTGTGGGTTTGGTTTTAAATTAGGCATCTGATGTCCCAAAGCCTTTAAAAGCAATGCAGCTCATTTTCTGGGCCTGCTCAAGGAACAGAGCAGGCACGGGAGGGTTTGGGCTGTCATGAGGAGCAGTGTGGGAAGGGGTGAGGGTGGGTGAGGGAACCAGGGACTGTGTTGTGTGAGACTCTTGGGGTGGCATTTGGAATTGGCTGTGCTGTGGGTGCCTGCATAGCCCTGCATCTCCTCTCCTGCTCTGGCCTCCTGCTGCATTGGGAAGGTGGAAGAGCTGGTTTATCCTTTGGTGGTGTTTTTGCTGTGAGATGTGCTGATGGTGATGGGAGACTGATACTGACACACAAATTTGCTCTGAACAGTGTATAAAGCTTTATTTGATCAGTAAAAAAACAAACCAGAGCACTGAAAATCCCCAGTTGTCATGGGCCAAGTGTAGGGACAATAGTCTGGGGGGTTTCATAACTGAACAGCAGCACTAAGCACTGCCTTGGTTCCCAGGTGAAGAGTGTGCAGGATGCCATACGGGAGAAGAAGAAATCCTTCAATTTTCTTGGAGAAGACATTAACTTGGTCCCCTCAGTAGGCATTTTCATCACCATGAACCCTGGTTATGCAGGACGAACTGAATTACCTGAGAATTTGAAAGCTCTATTCAGGTGAGTCGAGGTCAAGTTTGTTACCTGTGTTGTAAACAGAGTGGCAGAAATTATTCTTTGGTTTGGCTTCCAGGTTTGGCTTTGTTTTCTTGGGACATTCACTTGCATTGGGGATTCACAGATAGTTTCAGCCTTGTGCACCAAGCCTGGCTCTGGGAATGCACAGGGAGGGCAAAGCAGCTCTGTGCCTGGGGAAGGCAGTGTGTGACCTGCCCCCCTGGAGAAGACCTGGAAGATAAAGCTCCAGACCCACTGCCCTTAAGATGTGTTGTCAGTACTTGCTCTGCAGCCTCTTGTTCCTGTCTCCCCAGGCCCTGTGCCATGGTTGTGCCAGACTTTGAGCTGATCTGTGAGATTATGTTGGTGGCCGAGGGGTTCATCGAGGCCCGGGCGCTGGCCAGGAAGTTCATCACTCTCTACCAGCTCTGCAAAGAGCTCCTGTCCAAGCAGGTGAGCCCACTGCTGTGCCTGGGCCTGTGCATTCCCCAGATCAGGAATGTGGCACTCTGCCACACACCTCCATGACTGAAGCTTCACAGCTTCGATTTACTGACTGCGTTGGTGGCAGCCGCTGGGAGAAGGGAAGGTGTGTGACCATCAGAGCATCAAGCTGCTTTCCTGGAGGGTCTGCAGGGACAAAAGCACTTGACCAACTGCCTCAGTGGGAGAGATTTCTCAAAGGGCCCCAATGGCAGCATGGTTGGGGTGGTATTCAGTCCTTTCCAGGCTCTTGGCTCCTATTGATTTTCCTGCTGCAAGGGGTTTATGGTGACTGTCCCTCTCTGAGTCCAACCTAACACTTCCCTGTCATGTCAGGTATTGATAACAGGGTCACTTGCAGTGCAAAATTCTAGTTAATCAGGTTTTTCCTTGCATAGATCAATTACTGGGTCCAGTAATGAGTTGAATCAGGACTCCAGATGGAAAACCTGATCTGGGCTGTACCAGCATGAGCTTGGGTGGGGGATGCCTTGTCATAGAAACTTTGTGCTGTGCTCTGGAGGCCTTGATGGGAGCCATGGTCTCCTACATGAAGCTTTCAGCTGGCAGGCTGGGCTCTGCAGGTCTTAACAGAGCAGAAATAAAAACGGTTGCTTGTTGGCCTGAGCTCCTCTCAGGCCTCTTTGTGATTCCTTTTGAGCAGTATCTGCTTGGTGGACTTTCCCCAGGACCAAACGTGCCTCATAGCCTGCTGATGGGCAGGATGGAGAACCTTGGGGATCTGGGGCCTCAGAATGGACTAACAAGCCTTTCAGCTCAGTAGCTCCTGCTGATCCAGGGCTCTGGCTGGCCTTGTCTCAGCTGCATAAAGGCCAAGCAAACTGCTTTGTGATTGAGGGGGAAAAAATTGCTTAGGCCTCTGGAGTGCAAATCCTACTGCTGACTTAGTGTCAGCTCTGAGCCCATGGCATGGCATGAACAGATGATTAATATGACTCTTTAATACTTTCCATGATGGGAAGCTCACCTGCTTAAATGGAGATCAGATAACTCAGAGTGGTGGAGGCCTCTTCTCACAACACAGATAACCCTGAGATGAGCTCAGTTGGTGAGAGCCTGGTGCTAATAATGCCAAGATTGTGGGTTCAATCCCTGGAGGGGCCATTAATTGAAGAGTTGGACTTGAAGATCCTTGTGGGTCCCTTCCAACTCGGAATATTCTGTGATTGCGTGTTTGACTTTCAGTGTTTCTGTTGCTGAGTGGTCTGGCAGCTGGGAGCTGCTGGTTCCTCCCCTGCACGGTGGTCATAAACTCTTGTTAATTGATTTCTCCCTTCCTCCCTGCAGGATCACTATGACTGGGGTCTCCGTGCCATCAAGTCCGTGCTGGTTGTCGCCGGGTCCCTCAAACGCGCCGACCCCGAGCGCCCCGAGGAGCAGGTTCTGATGCGCTCCCTGCGTGACTTCAACATCCCCAAGATCGTGACAGATGATGTGCCCGTGTTCATGGGGCTCATCGGGGATCTGTTCCCCGCCCTGGGTGTGCCTCGGAAGCGTGACCTGGATTTTGAGGCGTTGGTGAGACAGGCTGTGCTGGAGCTGCGGCTGCAGCCTGAGGACAACTTTGTGCTCAAAGTGAGACCAAGTGATATTCTCTGCCTACGCCAGCATCAGATCAGTTGGGTTTTCTCAACACTCTCTGCTTCTACAAAGAGGGCTCTGCACAGTCACAGAATCCCAGAATGGTTTGGGTTGGAAGGGACCTTAGAGATCATCCAGTCCCACGCCACTGCCATGGGCAGGGACACCTTTCAGTAGACCAGGATGCTCCAAGCCCTGTCCAACCTGGCCTTGGACACTTACAGGGTTGGAGCAGCCACAATACAGACCCTGGTGGAGGACAGAGTCAGCTGTGGTGGGTCTGATGCAGTTGCAGCTGCCCCTAAAACCAGCACTGCCTCATCCCTGAGTTGGCCAAGGAACTGACTCTTGTAGGCTTATGCACATGTGGGCCCTGGAGAGCAGAGGCTCCTCACCTGATGGCTGTCAGATGGTATTTTCAGGAGGTTTGTCTGCCCACTGAGGATTTCACATATCATGGTTAGAGTGCCCAGAGCAAAGCAAACTCAGTATCAAGTCCATTTGTGTCTCTGGGTCACAGCTTTCTAAAGGAGAGGCCCAAGGAGAGCTCATTTCATAGAATCACAGAACCACAGAATAGTTTAGGCTGGAAGGGACCTTCAAGGATATCTCATTCCAATCCCCTGCCATGGGCAGGGACACCTTCCCCTAGACCAGGTTTTGTAGATCTGAACTTCAGTTTGGCATCTTTGTCTAAGCTGTGGGAGTGTGTTTTCCCAGGTGGTGCAGCTGGAGGAGCTGCTGACGGTCCGACATTCCGTGTTTGTGGTGGGAAATGCGGGCACAGGCAAGTCCCAGGTGATGAGATCCCTGCACAGGACCCACCAGATAATGAAGAGACGTCCTGTGTGGGCAGACCTCAACCCCAAGGCAGTCACCAGTGATGAGCTTTTTGGCATCATTAATCCAGCAACAAGGGAGTGGAAGGATGGTAAATGTCTTTTCATGCTGAATCTTCAGATAAAAAGGATGTTTTTAATGGACCTCCTGAGTGGCAGCAGGATGGCCAGTCCTCTGTATCCAGGTCTGACAGCCCAGGGGCCTGTGTGCTGCTCCAGCCATGTGAGGGGCTGCTGTTGAAAGGACATGTAGGGTGTTTTAGGTTTTTGGTTATCAAATGGGAATTTATTCTTTTGCCATAAGGATAATTATCCTGTCCATTAACACCAACACTTCCCAGTTCCTAAGTGGGGCAGGTTGGAGCAGGGCTGGTGATGCCCTATGGTGTGCACTGCAGTCCCCCAGAATGTGGCATCCCCAGGTTTCCATACCTGACAGCACACTCACAGCAGCCTTTGAGTGGTGTTTTTCCACCAGCTATCACTGTCTGATCTCCAGCACACAGACAGCGGCGTTTGCCAGGCTGTTGATCCTGATTGCTCCTGAGGAGGACTAGTTGAACATTTAAAACCTGCTGAAAGATTAGAGAGATCTGGAGTGAAAACGTTGGGTTGTGACTAATCTGGAAAGGCAGCTTTGATCCCGAGTGTGGCTGGTTTGGGAGGTGACAGGGGGAGGGGTGGGAGGACATCACCATAAATCATCCTGGGCCAGAGCTGTGCCAGGAGATGAGCTGCCCCCACCTCCCCTGGTCCTGCCACAGCCTCTCCTGCCCCCTGCTTTCCTCCAGTGCCAGGGTTAATTTCGATTTAGTTGTTACTGGATACCCTAAATCAAAGTGACAGAGGGAAGTGTGAGATACAGAGCCCTGCAGAAGGGCTGCAGGGGGGAATGAGGGTCAGGGACTGAGGGTGTCACTGGACAGTAGAAGGAACATTGGCAGGTGGATGCCCAGTGGTCTCAAGCCTCTAATGTTTCAAGAGAGCTCACAGGACTCCTCCCTGAGGGCTCAAGGCACATACTGTCTGCATTAACCGTTCCTGAAAATTTTGTTTTCCTGATGTCAAAGACCAGCCAGGCCATTTTCAGCACAGCCTGACAAGAGGATGTTCCCTTATGAATCAGCCCCTCCTTTGCTTCTTCCCCGGTTCATCCAGTCACTCGTTTCGTTGCCAGCAGTTGGAGAGTTTGTACGTGGAAGGTGGGAAAAGGTCTCACAAGGGAATCCTAAAAGTGTTTTTTGTAGAACCAAACTCTCCCTTTAAATCCCAAGGCCACTCCGTGGTGTGGATGCACAAGGCTGGGAGAGGGCACTTCCCTCCCCACTGCTGTCGTGAGGGAAGCACTGATGCTCTGAGACGGGAGATGTTCTGACACTAATGGGGTTGGAGTGTTTGCCAAGACATGTCCAACGTGAGGAATGGAGTCAAGGCAGAGCCAGGGAAGTGTTACTTTTTGACCTGCTCTCAGAATCAGGTGCCTATGCCTGATGAGCTGTTCTGCATCTGTTATACGCAAGCTTTGTCTCAGTCATAGAACACCAGCGGCCATTCCTGACCTGGATCACAAGGGAATAGCTTGTCCTGGAGAAAAAAAAGAGAGTACTTGTCACAATTCACCATCAGAGAGGCTTTTTTTAGTGTTTGCCTGCTATTCCTTCATGCAGCCCAGCCTGTCCCCAGGTATTTCCTCGTGTGGAGGACAGCGCTGGTTTTGTGGAGCTCTCATTTGCCCTGCAGTGCTGCTGCTCTATTCCCAGCTTCTTGCTCTTCTTAACATTCATTATTTACTCCCCTTGAGACACTGTATCCTCTCTGTCTCCTTGATTTCACTGGCATTTTGTCCTGTCACTCAATGTCAGTCTGTGCTTGTTCTCCCCTCAATCTCTCTGAAGCCATGACCCAGCGTTTAATGCATCTTGATTTCCCTGATACACTTCAAACCACAACCCCCCTCCCAAAAAACATCTATTAAGAATTTCCAAGGCATATTCAGATGGTTTTCTCTGCATTGTAAAATTCATACCTTCTTTTGTCTCTGAGTATCTGCTCTTCATTTTTCTTATCCCTTATGATTTGCAGTGGGAATGAAGCCTGTGTAGGTCTGCAGTCATTTTCAGTGATAATAACTGATAATGGCTTTTTTCTTCAAAGTAGATATCTTGATATAGTATTATTTATATACAGATGCAGAGTTGTGAAAGCTTAAGAGGAAGGCATAATTTTTAGTAAGTTGTTAGAAAAACTGTTAAAGGAAGTGACAACTTCAGTGTTCATCAACATATTCCTGTCACCTTCCCAGGACTGTTCTCATCAATCATGCGAGAGCTGGCCAACCTCACACATGATGGTCCCAAGTGGATAGTACTGGATGGAGATATTGATCCAATGTGGATTGAATCTCTTAATACTGTGATGGATGACAATAAGGTAATGGATACAAGGTAAAGCAGCAGGTACTCCTTGTCGGGTGTGATTCAGCCCAGGAGAAATGCAGATGCGAAATAACACCTGCTGGAATAATGCAGTTGTGTTCCTTCAGATAGACCAAACAATACTGCATAAAGGCAATGGTGCATGAGGGAAAAAGCTCAGTTTGTATTCATTGCATTTTCCCTTTTCTGAAGAGTTACACTTGTGAGTAATAACAAATGTCCTGATTGTGACTTCAGGCCCTTTAAAAATAAACTAGGGGCATAATTCTACATCCTGAGGGAGTGCTGTGGATTCTGGGTTGAGGGAGAAGGGTCATTCTACTGCCTGTTAGAAATCATTCCATAGACTCACGGAATGGTTTGAGTTGGAAGAAATCTTAAAGCTCATCTCACTCCACCCCCTGCCATGGTCAGGGACACCTTCCACTAGCCCAGGTTGCTCCAAACCCCGTCCAACCTGGCCTTGAACACTTCCAGGAGTGGGGCAGGCACAGTTTCTCTGGGCAATCTGTGCCAGGGCCTCCCCACCCTCCGAGGTAAGGGTTTCTTCCTAATATCCAGTGCAAACCTACTCTTTGAGTTTTAAGCTGTTCTGTCTTGTTCTGTCACTCTAGATCCTTGTCTGAAGTCTCTCTCCAGCTCTTCTGGAGCCCCTTCAGGGACTGTAAGGCCACAATTAGGTCACCTCAGAGCCTTCTCCAGGCTGAACAACCCCAATTCTCTCAGCCTTTCCCCACAGCAGAGGTGCTCTAGCCCTCGGAGCATCTTGGTGCCTGCTCTGGACTCGTTCCAACAGCTCCATGTCCCTCCTGTGCTGGGCCCCCAGGGCTGGAGGCAGCTCTGCAGGTGGCGTGTCACCAGAGCAGAGCAGAGGGGCAGAATCTCCTCCCTTGACGTGCTAGACACAGTGTTGGGATTGCAGCCCTTTGCCAAACAGCTCCTCGGGAAGCTGGGCTGAGCAGCCAAGTGCTGAACGCTCTTCATTGCTGTTCCTGGGGGAGCTTCAGGCTGTCTGTCTGTCTGTCTGTCTGTGCCACATGCAGGTGCTGACCCTGGCCAGCAATGAGAGGATCCCTCTGAACCCGACGATGAGGTTGCTCTTTGAGATCAGCCACCTGCGCACGGCCACCCCGGCCACCGTGTCCAGGGCGGGTGAGTCTTGGCACGAGTCCCACCTGGGATTCTGCACGGAGCAAGCAGCATCTAGTGCTGTTAGTCAGCCTTTTGTTGGCCAGCTTGGTCCCTCGTGAAAGCTGCCAGCCTGGGAGCACAACTGCCCTTGGTGTGCAGGGTCTGTTCCTGAAGCACAGGGACAAACCGAGGATCCTGACCCTGGATCCACGTGGGGACCTGTCACCAAGCTGGGAGTGTACCCAGAGTGCTCTGACTGCTGGTGTGTGACCATGGTTCCAGCACTGCTGAGACAGTGCTCCAGCACAGCTCTGATGAATGAGGAGAGGGCCAGTCTCTATCCCAAAATGCTCCTGATCTTTGGAGAAGTACATGGGAGAAGGGAATGAAGGTGTCCCCTCACGTCTGGGGCCCAGAGCAATAACCAGACTCAGACAAGATCACGTTCAAAATTTGGGGCAGAGTCATGGAAAGTGTCCTGGTTTCCTGAGGTCCATCTCTGCACTCCTAATGCTTCTACTCTGCAGTGGGGCAGGAGGAGGGAGCAGGTAACGGGGCACCATGTGTGTTTGGCAGGGTTTTAGTTCTGTGAAAGTAGTTGAGAAGTTCTGCTGGGAAATTGTGGTCTCTGCTGTGTCCTCATTGTATATTCTCTCTTCCCCTTGGCCTGCAGGGATCCTGTACATCAACCCCTCAGACCTGGGCTGGAATCCCCCGGTGAGCAGCTGGATTGACCAGCGAGAGATCGAGTCTGAGAGAGCCAACCTGACCATCCTGTTTGACAAGTACCTGCCAGTCTGCCTGGACACCCTCAGGACGAGGTACCACCTGGATGCAGGGACTCACTCAGTGCTTTCCAGACCAGCTGCACTGGGGTTGTGCTCTGTGTAATTCATGTGTGTGCCCAGTGTTCTTGTCCCCAGAGCCCTGAGTGTCATTGGCTTCAGCTCAGAGGAACATCAAGGTGATGTTCCTCATAAGGAGGCAGCTGACACTCCTGCTCATCCTTGTCTGGGCACATCTGTTCCTCACTGGATAGTGACTTGATTATTCCTGTGCTTGTATCGATTCTGTATCTCCTGGAAAGTTAATCCAGGAGGTCCTAAAGAGGAAGTCTTTCCAGTCTCCTGCTGTGTCAGCCCAGACCTGAGTTCACAAGTTATTTTTCAGCAGAGCAGATTTAGACCACTGCTGAAGTGAAGTTTTCCATGTGCAGTGTGGAAGATGGAGAGAGCAGATCCTGTTTTATCCTCTGCCCACTTCTTTTCCTGCCCCTTGGGGATGAGAAGGAAGCTGGTGTTTGTGGAAGAGGGTGGATTGCTCTCCAGGCAGTCCTCTCTTGAATTTCTTTCCTGATGCATTTGAACACAATCAAGTCAGTCTGTGTGAGCATCCAGCTGGGCATGTTTCCTTGCTGGACACCAGACTGATGAACATAAAGATCTTGGATATTTGAAAGGGTCCTGGTGCTCCTTGGCTTAAGTTGCTCTCAAAGTGGTGCCCACAGAGAAGTTGAGCAAGACCACAGTTCTTGCTTATCATGATGGGACACAGCTCTCTGACCCATAGGGTGGTGAGGACTGGCCAAAGGAAAGATCCAAAGACCCTGAGGGAGGGAGCTGGTACTTGGAGAGGGCCTGTGAGAGAGATGGGAACAAACCTTTTAGCAGGGCCTTGCAATAGGACAAGGAGTGATGGTTTTAAACTGAAAGAAAGGATATTTAGATTAGGTTTTAGGAAGAAATTCTTGGCTGTGAGGGTGATGAAGCACTGGCACAGGTTGCCCAGAGAAGCTGTGGCTGTCCCATCCCTGGAAGTGTTCAAGGCCAGGTTGGATGAGGTTTGGAGAAACCTGGGCTCGTGGAAGGTGTCCCTGCCCATGGCAGAGGGATGAACTGGATGACCTTTAAAAGGTCCCTTCCAACCCAATCCAGTCTATGATTGTATGATTCTTCCATCTTCTGCTTGTTCCCCATAGTTGCACTTGCATTAAAAAAAAATATATATATATATATATATAAAAAAAGAAGAAAAGTTGATGTGCAACTCAGTTGTCAGCCCCAACGAGGAGGGGTCAGGAGGAGCTGCTTTAGTGCAGGCAGTGCTCCTTGGGAGTGGGAGTTGGGAATCTTGCTAGGGAGCTGTTCTCTGGGTGCCAAGCTTGGCAGCAAAGTCCATCTGACATCTCCCCCCTCTTTGCTGAGCGTTGTGTCAGCCCGTGAAATCCCAGGATTAGCTGCAGCAGCCCTGAGCAGAGTATTTTGGTAGCTTGCTTAATTCAGAAATTGTAGAACCAACCTTTCAAATAGCTGTAATTACTTTATGGAGGACTTCAGTGCTGCTACAGTATTAGTTTGGAATTCTCTAAGTGTAGCTTAAATGAATGTAAAATGGCAAGATGAAAGGTTTGATTTTATTACTCCTCTATGTGACCGCTTTTCAACTCCTCATGTTCCCAGGAAATCATTGCCTTCAGCAACTCTTCCATTTTATTTCTTTCAAGAGGATCAAAGTTTTAAAATGCTTGAAACTTCTGATTGCTGTTATTATGTGTGTGTGTGCCAGTGCCAGAGAGCCCAGGGAAGGGATGGGTGTTCTCCTTAGTGCTGTTCCAGGGAATGACACAGGGAAAAGGAAATGAGACACACACTGCTGACAAGGAAAATGCTGATGCTCTGACAAGGCATTCCTGCCTTGCCTTCCCGGGCTGGAGCAACCCTGGTGCTTCATCCAGTTATATTCCCCATGCTTTCAATTTTCATCCCTTAGATTTAAGAAGATTATTCCCGTTCCTGAGCAGAGCATGGTTCAGATGCTCTGTTACCTCCTGGAATGCCTCCTGACTGAGGAGAACACACCTTCTGACTGTCCCAAGGAGCTCTATGAGCTTTACTTTGTCTTTGCTGCTGTCTGGGCCTTTGGTGGATCCATGTTTCAGGACCAGGTAAGAAGGGAGGTGCCACGTCAGCATCTGTCACACAGATCTTTCTTTTCTTTTTTAATTTTTTTCCTACCTTCCCAGACCCAGTGCTGTGTCAATGATGCTGTTTTACCCAGAAACCTCAACTGAACTATTCCTTTTACTAAAGGCCTTGTTATCCAGGGGGTAACACCAGAGAATGGCTAGGGAGTCATGGGATGGAGGTGGGGGCATGTTTGCTTATGAAGAAACATTTCACTGGGGAGAAACATCAGGTTAATTTATAGAGGTGTGTGGATGTTCATAATGGGATCAAATTAAGATGGACTGATCAGATGAATCCAGCCTTATCCAGCCACCTGACTGTGCAGGTAAATGTGCAGGTATAGCACAAACCAATTCTGACTGTTATTAGGTGGATGTTGAGAGTTGGCTGCCCTCAGTTACTGGTAGAATTACACAAGAAAGGGGTGGTCAGCAGGGCAGGGCAGGGCAGGAATGGCTTTGTGCTCCCCCTGAAGTAGAACACCCTTGGCTGAGTGTGCTGGTGAGGCTGAGGTGGGTGGTTGGAGCTCTCAGGTTGACCTCCCCTCTGGGTGAGCAGCCACTGGGGGTCTCTGCAGAGAGGAGCTGGGCTTGGTTGGGGTGTTGGTGGATGGATGCCCACAGCCCAGGAGGGCACAATCCAGATACTAAAGAGTGCTGGAGGCCACAGTCCAGAGACCAAGCTCCTCTTGGGCTCTGAGGATTAATCAGCCCGTGGTTCGTTAGTGGCGCCTCTGACATTCAAAGCACTCTCTTGTCCACGGGGCAGAAGGACACAGGGCCCTCCTGTCCTTGCTGCTTCCCACAGCACATCCATCCCATGGATTGACTGCAGCTGTCAGCCCAGAATCCATCTCTCCTCATTAGAGGAGGTGGGTGTGATCTCTGCCAGGGAGGTGTCCCTGCAGGCAGCACTGAATTCTGCACATTTCCAGCCCCCTCCCAGGTCCTGGTCCTTAAAACATGGGGGGAGCACAGGCAATAATCCCAGCTGGGCTGGAACACAGCTGCCTTGTGGAAGCTGGAGTACAGGAACAACAGGGATCTTGGGAAAGATCTAGACTTGCCTGGGGGAGGCAGGATTGTTTTGCTGCCTCTGTCTCTGCCCCTGTGCCTTGTGAGCAGGAGAGGAGAAATGGGCATTTCCTTTCACCCCTGTGTGCCATTCTTCCTTGTTTTCTGGCCACGTGGCTCAGCTGGACACAGCAGGGCTGTCTCTTGATTCCTAAGCAATTGGAAAAGCTGCTGCTATTTTATAACTTCCAGCTGTTAGCAGTGATAACAGACAAGAGGGCAGTGGGCTGTGTGCTTGCCTGTGCTTGCAGGATGCCTTCCCAACCTCCCTTGGCGTTGCTGTTTCCACACCGATGGCTGGGAAAGCTGGAGGTTTGTCATGTTATTGGTTCAGGGCAGGCAGGAGAAACCTGAAGCACTCATAGAGGGATCTAAGAACATGTGTGGTATGTGAAGACCTAGATTTGGAGTCCCAGGCTTTCAGCGGTTGGCACAGGGAGCAGTGGGATTGTCTGCAAAACCTGCCGCTGGAGGCACATTTGGCATCGGCTGGAGCTGCTCACTCTGGTCCTGCCTGGCCCCTGCTGGGACCTGCTGGGTGGTCACATCTCCTGGTCAGAGGATAGAGTCTGTTGTCCTGCCTATGGGTCTGCCCAGTGACAGGACGCTACTGTCGAGGGCTCTGAGAGCCAGACCTGGTGTCTGGTAGGCTCTGCGTTGTCTGGAATATGTGGAGGTCTCTCCACGAACCTGACAGCAGACACGTTCCCCCTGCTGTTCTCTGGGGCTGCTCAGGTGCTCACTGGGGTCCCAGTATGTTTTGTCCATGTTCCTCAGTGCTAAACCAACAACATCTGCTGGACTCCTTGTGTTTGCTTCCAGCCAAGGCTGGGAGGCTGGGCCGGGTGATGCTGCGCTGGGAATGTGAGCGAGGAGAGCGCAGCACCGCGGCCGGGAGAGGGGCAGCCTGCTGAAAAACGAGCCAGTGTAAAAGCTGCTCATTGCTCCCCACTGAGGGGGGCCCTTTGTGCTGACCTTTTGCTGCTGAAATGTCAGGACAAACAGGCTGGAAGCCTTCCTGTTGCTCTGTTTGGTGCTGGGGAGAGGGGCCCTGGATAAAAACAGATGATAGATTTGCCATTTCCAGGCTCTGAAATTAGCAGAAATCCATATGGGGTTTTTGTTAAGGAAGCAGTTTGAGCTTGACACTGTTCTGGCAGTAGAGCTGGGGCTGGAACTGCTCCACTTAAGGGCTCAGGGAGGCAGGCAGCCCATCCCACTGCTCTGCAGGCAGGGTAAGGGCAGCACTGTGAGAAAGCTTTTAGCAGTGCTGCCTGTCCCTCTCTGCTGCTCCACTGCCAGGCTGGGAGGTTGTGACGACAGGAGAATGGAGATTACAGTCATATTGCCCCTCTGGGTAGCACAAGACTGCAAAATCCTGGATACTAATAACGTGTTTTGCAGGTCCTCTGGTCTTTTGAGGGATGGTGGCTCAGGGGATTTGCAGAGGACACTCAGTTCAAACCCAGGATTGCTGACAGAGGCTGAGCAATCGATGTGTGCTGGAGGTCCCCCTGACCACCCCTGGGCTTCTGGCCCATGGGGTGGCTGTGGGGACCCACAGATGCCCCAGGAGCAGCCTGTGCTGCTAAAACTGGCTCAGTTATGCATCTGGTCATTCACAGACATTTTTTTAGCAGCACTTTTCCTCTCCCTCCTCTGCTTCACAGGCCTGAAGTCCCTGTGGTCTGTGTGGGAAGGTGGAGTGACTGGCCCAGTGTCACAGAGGAAACTTGGGGCAGGAGAGGGGAATAAGCACAATTTGCTAGTTCTGACTCAACATCTAAAGCCAAAACTGTCACCCCAGCTCTTGTCAAGAATTCAGATGCTCCAAAATCTCCATGTAGAAAGATAAAATGGGAAAAAGCAGGAAAGCAGGTGCTTCTCAGGCACGGAAACAGCCACAGGAGCACAGTCTCCCTCGGGGGCTTTGATGCACTGGTGTCTGCAGTGCTGCTGCTCCTGCTTGAAAAGAGGCCAGAAAACAACAACCAAGTGTTTGCAGAGTGGTGTGATTTATGAGGAAGGGCTTTGGTATGCATGGTCTGACTATCCATGGCCACGGATGGAGACGGATGTGGTGTCCTTGTCTGTTGGAAGAAGTAGGCACCAAGAATCAATCAAGTGTCTGTTTAGGCATAGGCACGTATTTCTCTTTTTCAAATTGATCCATCTATCTCATCTCAGACAGACTAGGAGTGATCAACACAGAGGATGAATTATTTAGGGGAACAAATAGGAGTGATGAGAAGAAAACAAGAAAATGAAAAATTAGGCTTAATAATAGGAAAAAGGATAAGATCGTTATGTTGTGGAATATATTTTAGGGACTAATCCCACTCTGTTGGACAGGGATAGATAACATTCTCCATCACTAATGAATTTCTCCAGATTAGCATATTTTCTCCTCTCTTTGTCTTGCAGCTTGTGGACTACAGAGTGGAGTTCAGCAAGTGGTGGGTGGCAGAATTCAAGACAATCAAGTTTCCCTCTCAGGGCACAGTCTTTGACTTTTACATTGATCCAGAAACGAAGAAGTTTGAGCCTTGGTCTAAACTTCTTCCCCAGTCTGAATTTGATCCAGAGATGCCATTACAGGTAGGTGACCCTGGGTGGTTGTTTGGCTGGGAGGAGAACACGTTTTTAGTGACTGCATGTGGGGGTTTCAGCGAAGTCTGCTGAAAGGTCAGGCACTGCACACTGAGGGTGGGTACAGCTAAATTACCCAACCTCTGTACTGTGCTTTGACTGCCTCCCAAATCTGACTGATGTACAGGAAGGGCAGGGACAGGCCACTTCAAGGACCCAGGAACTGGTGTGCCCCTGGTACAGAATGGGAGAAAGTGGCCTGCAGAGAGAAGTGATGTGAGACAAAGTAGGGACAAAGCCCCTGGGACACCATCTCATCATTCTGCCTGCCTGGAAATAGAGATGGGTTTATGTTTTGGCCAAAAAAAGGGCTCCTCAGGTGATGAACTGTGGTTGCCAGCTGTGCTTCCCTGTCCTTCCAGAAGTGCCACTGTGAGCAGATGACTTGTAAAAACTGTCACTGCTTTAGCAAAGTGTGTGCTCATGGGGAGATCCAGCTGCTGCTCGCAGCACCAGCTGCCAGGGTTCCACCTGCAAAGATTGATGTTAATGGCTGGCAGCAGCATGTCCTTCCCTTCCCACTGCAACCTGGAAACTGGGATTACCACACTCATTCCTGGCTCTCCCAGTTTTACTTTCCCCCAGGACATATTTGTACAGAGTAGGGAATGAGAGGCTGGAGAGCAGAGCAGGGAAAGGGCCCTGGGGGTGCTGGTGGGTGCCAGTTGTCCCTGAGTCAGCAGTGCCCTGGCAGCCAGGAGGGACATC
>JAYRBT010000043.1:10446293-10462174 GCA_036023395.1 Myiotriccus ornatus
CCATGACCCAACACCCCCTTGTCACCCAGACCATGGCACTGATGCCACATCCAGGCTCTGCTTAAACCCCTCCAGGGGCAGGGACTCCACCCCCTCCCTGGGCAGCCCATTCCAGTGTCTGATCACTCTCTCTGGGAAGAACTTCCCAATGTCCAACCTAAACCTGCCCTGGGGCAGCTCAAGGCTGTGCCCTCTTGTCCTGCTGCTGGTTCCTGGGAGCAGAGCCCGACCCCCCCGGCTCCCCCTCCTGTCAGGGGGTTGCAGAGAGTGAGAAGGTCTCCCCTGAGCCTCCTCCTCTCCAGGCTGAGCCCCCCCAGCTCCCTCAGCTGCTCCTCACAGCACTTGTGCTCCACACCCTTCCTCAGCCTCGTTGCCCTTCTCTGGACCTGCTCCAGCCCCTCCATGTCCTTCCTGAGCTGAGGGGCCAGAACTGCACACAACACTTGAGAAGTATCTGCTATTGATTACCAAAATGATGGAAATTTCTCATTAAACAAGGGGTCTGTTTAGTGCTTGGCTCAGTTACCACAGAAACTCATCTGAAAGTGAGGATGGAATGAGCTGTGTGCTGAGGAGATCTCTGTGTGTCACAGAATCCCAGGACAGTTTGGTTTGGAAGGGATCTTAAAACTCTACTCATTCCAACCCCCTGCCATCAGGGACATCTTCCTCTAGACCAGGTCAGGGACATCTTCCACTAGACCAGGTTGCTCCAAGCCCAGTCTAACCTGATGCTGAATAATTCCAGGGATGGGGCAGCCACAGCTCCTCTGGGCAACAGGCCTGTGGTGTCCTCCATCGTACTCATTGTAGGTGTCATGTCCTGGTTTAGTCTCATCCAGGAGGGTGAGCAGGGCTTCCTACCTCTTGGAAAGAGGGAGAGGGCTTGGGCATGGACAACCAAGCTGCCAGGAGGGTCACCATGCCCTGCAGACCAGCTGGGCTGATGCTGCTCCCACTTGACACCAGCTGGACTTTCTCACTGCAGCACCTCTGCACTGATCCAGATAAATCTTTCATGGGAAGGCTTTTCCACTCCTGGCTCCTATTTCCAGTCAGCCCTCAGACTGCTCTCCTGCTTTATCAGCTTGCACCCATCTCTGCCCACTAGTGAGAAGCCCCAGAGTCAAAACCCTGCTGAGATGTCCGAGCACTGAGGTTGGTTTTGAATACAGGGCAAAGCACAGGGCGACAGCCAAGAGTGGCCCAAACCTGGTGCTTGAAAATTCATGTAGATTTGGAGATGCCTTTGGATTGACCACGTTTCACTGGTGCCTCCTCTGTGGTTGCCCAGGTTCTTTTGCTGGTGCCTCCTCAGCTTTCCTCCTAGAAAACAATGAGTTACTGGATCTGATCTGGGATCAAAATAAGGTGAACTGCACCAGTGGGTCCTGGGGGAAACAAGGTATTTGCTAAAAACAACTCCAGCTTTGCTCACTGATGCCCAGACTCTTCTTGGGAAAGTCATAGTGACCACTGCTTGCCCTTGGAGCTCTGAGACCTCTTTCTCTTTTTGGACAGCTGAGAGTCTGTAAGTGCCACTTTCTGCATCAGACCTTGGCCCCCTCTTACCCCTCTTCCTCTCCCCAAATGTTGCCACGTGCCTGTAGCTGTGTGGACCCCTCTCTGTCCCCACATCCTCCTCAATACCAGCATCACACCCTGCTCTGCTGCAGGAGGTACCTACCAGTGCTGCTCCCCACAGGTACCTGGACGTGCTGGAACGAGCTCTGGCTGCGGGAGAACTGGTTTTGATTGAAAACCTGGAGGAATCTGTGGATCCAGTGTTGGGACCACTACTGGGGCGAGAAACAATCAAGAAAGGCAGGTGAGCTGGGGAGGAGGGGGGGTTGGTGGCACGTGGGGGTGGGGGCTGGGGGTGTTATGCTCTCTGTTCCTCACCTCAGATCGTGGCTATTCAGATCCAGCAGCAGTGACATCCTGCCTTCAGGGGTGAAGGCTTTTTTAGTCAGGCAATCACAGGTAATTCAGACACAGGATGGCATGGAAATCAACCTGGATTTCTTGTGTCCTTACACAGTGTCATTCAAACTTCACGTGAAAAGAGAGACCTGTAATTGTCCCACTGTGTAGTGACCACTGTCCTGACACTAAATTATTACAAAATAATTCTTGCTGTTGTGGAGTAAAAGTAGCCTTGAATTTTAGCAAACACTGCACAGAGTTCAGGAACACAGCTCCAGGTTTGAGCATTAAGGATATAAAGTGTTTCCTAATGAGGTCAAGTTCTCCATGGCAGCTCTGGGCCCCTCCAGCCCAGAGGAGGTCAGAGAGGGGCAGCAAGGGAGCTCACTTTGTCCTTAAGTTCTTAAGGATTATTTCCTGACTTGCCTAAAATACCCCAGGGTGTTGTAAATTGCTGGGGAAGGCAAACTATCTGCAAAGTGTGCAGGGCAAAACACCGTGAGAAGGGTGGCTGAGCATGGATTTGGCTGCAGGATGGAGGGGGAGAATCAGTCCCAGGGAAGGGATTGCAGTGTTGAAGAATACTGAGCTGGGGGTACAGCAGTGAGGGTGCCAATCCTCATCCCCCCTCCAGTGAAACACCCAATCATCCCCTTCTGGGGCTGTATGTCTCTGCTCTCAGAACCCCCTGTGGGATCATGTACTTCCTAAGAAAGGGGAAATAAATTATAAAGCCCATAGAAAGTCCATGGGATTCGTGTTTCCAGGCCACGAGCCCAGACTCCATGGACAGCTGCTGTCAGTCCCAGAGTCCCTTTGGTTCCTGTACTGGGTGGTTTCTCTCTGCCTCTGTTTCACAGCTGTAAAAGTAATTGAGAGGCCAAAAGGACACCAAGTGAGTGATGCCTGGCTAAAAAGTGTGTTCAAACTCCCCTGAAAACATCACCATTCCTGCAGCACTCCCAGGGCAGCCCTGAAAGCATTTCTAGTTCTCTTGGTCTCTGGTTCCCATGGGCTTTGTTAATACAGAATCATAGAATGATGGGAAGAGACCTTCAAGACCATCCAGTCCCACCCCCTGCCATGGGCAGGGACACCTTCCACTAGCCTGGGTTGCTCCAAGCCCCATCCAACCTGGCCTTGGACACTTCCAGGGATGGGGCAGCCACAGCTTCTCTGGGCAACCTGTGCCAGGGCATCACCACCCTCACAGGGAAGGATTTCCTCCTATTATCCCATCTAACCCTGCCCTCATTTCATTTGAAGCCATTCCCCCTTATTCTGTCACTCCAGCTCCTGATGAACAGTCCCTCTCCACCTTCCCTGTAGTCCGTGGAAGGACACAATTAGGTTTGGCAGGGTTAAACTTGTGTTCAGAGCATGTTGCTGTGAGCCTTACTATTTGTGTCAGAAGTGCAAAACAGGACGAGGTTGGATTTTCCTGGGAGATGTTGCCTCCTTTGAATGGTCACCAGTTGCTCTCCAAATGTGGCTTCACTGCTCAAGCTCAGTGCAGCTGCAGAGTTGGCCTGATCAGAGCTGACAGACTGGGCAACTCTAGATGTGACCAATGAAAAGTTACCGCAGATTTATCAGAGTATTCTGGACTGGGAGGCTCCCACAAGGATCATCAAGTCCAATTCTTCAGTGAATGGCCCATATGAGTATCAAACCCACGCCCTCATTGTGGAGAGTCTTTTCCTTCCTGTAACCCCAACCTTAAGGTAGAATTCAGCCCCTCTCAGTAGCCAGGAGGGTTCACAGTTGGAGTGTCCCCGCTGCTGCTGCTGGAAAATGGGAGCCTTCTCAAATGGGATCCAGGATGCACGGGCAGCTTTCTGGGGCTGTTCTCCTAAATCAGAAGTGACTCAGGTGCCAATTTTTAATACTTTCTGCTCTAATAGTGATTTGTGTGTGGAGTGCCCAGTCCTGGTAGGTGACAGTGACCGAGACCTCCATCTGTCCTGGGGTGAACCACCCTGGGGTGAAACACCTCCTGGCTCATCTTCTCATTGCAGGTACATCAAGATTGGGGACAAAGAGTGTGAGCTGAGCCCTGCTTTCCGTCTCATCCTGCACACAAAGCTAGCAAACCCCCACTTCCCACCCGAGCTGCAGGCCCAGTGCACCCTCATCAACTTCACCGTCACCAGGGACGGGCTGGAGGAGCAGCTGCTCGCGGCTGTGGTCAGCAGGGAGAGGCCTGACCTGGAGGAGCTCAAGGTCAGGAGCTGCAGTTTACACTGGGAGCAAGAATAAATTATTATTATTATTTTTATTATTATTATTATTATCTCCTTCTGCTGCTTCTGCTGCTCCTTCTCCTTCTCTTCTTCTTCTTGTTATTATTATCTTCATCATCATTGTTATTGTTATTGTAATGTAAAGAAAACAACATTTCACCTGGAAGGTTACCAAGATTACTCATCATAAAATCAGGAGATTTCCCTCGAATTTCCCTCGATTTTTTTTCCTTCACTCCTTTGTTTTCTAGGCATTTCTAGGTATTTTGGCAACATTTGTATTGCAATTTCAAGTTTTTTTCTCCCAAAATTTGGGTACGAGTCACTTTATTTTCCTTCTCCTGTGACTGGAAACTGAGATTCTCATTATATCAGGCTTTTCTGGACTTCACAGTTTTAATTTTGGAGGCAGGATTAATCTCAGTTTTCAGCATTTATGGTATAGGATTCTCTGTGTAAATATTGTGAGGTTGGTAGTGACATTTTCCTGTTCTGGTTCTTCCTCCTACTTCTTTGTAACAGGCCAAAATGTTCTCTCTCTCTCTTTTAATAAGTATGGCTTCAATTTCAAGATAATTCTATAAGGAAAATCCTCTATTCTAATGACACTTTTAACAATCTAACAAACATGTATGATACTAAATATTTTCTGAGAGTGGGAACAAATTTACTGCACAGGTTCAGTCAGGCCAGGCCGGTTTTGTAATAATCTTTCCCTTTAATGAGGTTCTGAAGTGCTTTAGCTGGGCAACCTTAATGATGCATTGAGTTTGAACCAGGCTCATGTGCTAATGAGCCAAAAGATGGCCTCAAAAATACATAATAAACTGATTTAATGTGTGAGCCATGACTGTCTCTCTGGGGACATGAAGGACACAGAGCCCTTGGTCTGAGGGCTCTGTGCTGGGCTGACACACTTGATGTGGGATGGCATTTTCCTTATCTTTAAGAATATTTAAGTTCTATTTCTCTCTACCCCCACAACAAGATAACACCAGAACTCACCATCTCTCTTCTCCCTCATCTGCTCCCATTCTGCTCCAACCCCGCAGCCCCAGGGAGGTCAGGATCAGAGAGGAGAAAGGCAGCCTGGTGTTCCAGATGTTCCAGATGTTCTGCTGCATGGCCAACAGTCAGTCAGAAAAATCTCTTCCCTGCTGGGCTAAAAGCAGAGCTGTGACTCCTGGGCATGAGGGGGCTGGCCCTGGCCCTGACCTGGGGGTGGGCTGGGCAGGGGCTCAGCACCTTCTGCCCCAGGGCTGGATCTGATCACAGGGGAGCTCCTTGGAGGCTCAGATTTGGATGTTTGGGTTCCCCAAAGGAGAGATCACCTTTCTAGGTGTGTATTAGTCCCTCCTCTCCACCCTGGGACTAAAGGGACAGCAGCTGGTGTTCTGGGAAGGTTTGGGGCTCTGGCTCAAGGGCAGATGGAGGTGATTCCTGCAGCACGGCACAACAGATACTGAGCTCAGAGCACACCTTATATGTGGAGCCCAGGATTTATTGTTAACAACCTGATCCAAATCCATCAAACAGCTATTACTGATCCAATTCCAACAACACCAACCTTTTTAAAAGGGTTCCTCAACACAGCCTGTTTCCAGTGATCTCTGTCTTCATTGATTCCCAGTTATCCATCTTTCTGTCCCTCCTTGCTTTGAAGCTCTGCCATCTTCCCAGGGTGACACTCCTGTGGCAGAGCCTGAGACTCTGCCCTGTGGTGGTACTGGGGACAGATCAGTCTGTCCAGGACAAGTCCTTGCTCTCACTGGATATTAAAACCAGGCTGGCCCAGAGTGAGGCAGCAGGACCTGGCTGTGAGACAGTCACAGCTCAGAGAAGCTCAAACCAGTTTGGGCCAAGGCAAGCAAAGCCAAACCCCAAGACCTTCCCCCTCAGGTCTGGCCTTTATCTGGTCATATCTGCAATTCCCTCTGGTGGGGATGACTTGCTCTGTTATATATCAGCTGTGAAATAACAGATAATGAGCTCCGCTGCAGAAATGAGGAACCATGACCTTGCTGCTGCCTCAAACCATGGCAGGATGAAGCTGCAGGTGCTGGGGAGACCCAGAGCTGTCTGCACTTCTGAGGGTGCTCCCAGAACTGAGTGGGGATTACAAGCTATTGGAGCAAAAATCCACCCCCCTCCTCATTAATAACTCCAGGCTCACAGTCCAAGGGGTTGAATAATAGCTTGCAAATGTCATTTTTCAAGGCTTGCTATGCTTGAATGGCAGGAACACACAAAATTAGCCCTGTTTGTTTTCTGGTTGAAGACTTGTAAAATATTTATGACCACAGGCCAATTCCTGGGTGGAAAGCCTATGGAACAAGTCTTCAAAACAGCCTTTTCCAGCTGAAACACCAACAGCAGGCACACTTCAGTGCCCACCCTGCTGAGCACCTGGATTGCCATGAACGTGGAATGAGTGTGTGCACAGCAAGTACAGGAAACTTCAGCCCAAATGTTGAGAGATAAGTTATTAATGACAAAGTCAGTTCATCTGCTGGGAAACCTCTGCCAGCAGAGCAAATCTTATGGGCTCTCTTTTGCATGGTGGGGCTGGGAGAGGCAAAGGGTCACATTTCTCATTCCAGACCCTACAGGGGGACATGTTTTCCCAAAACTGTTCTTGGAGCCTTGGACCACTTGGTTTATGACACTGAATCTGTCACGAGCCAGTTGCCCAGAACTTGTTTCAATTCCACATGTGCCACATCTGCTGTTCTACAGAGCTGGATGGTTGCAGGGCTATAAAACACGCTTAAAGTTACTTGAGTTTCCTGCTTGTGCCACTTAACCACAGTCTGAGGATTTAAACTGTAGTGCTTTATGTAGCAGGGTGTTAGTGACTGACTTCATTGATGCAGAGAATAGTCACCAGGCTTAGATCTTCAGCAGCATCCCAATCAGAGGCACAGCCTTCCCCACAGGATGTTTTCTGTGGTAAGTCTAAAAATAGGTATGCACAATAGAGCCATATCGTGGAATAACATAATACACCTGAAATCCAGGGGAGATGCCATTTCTCTGAGCAAACACGCAGAATAGGGCAATCACATTTCATGGGATCAAGCCTGTTCTGGAGGAGCAGTTTAGAAGGGAGCTGGATGAGAGTCTTTGTTTCCACCATGAACAGCATTAATGATGGTGCTTCTGCAAGGGAGAGGGAGATGGGACCAGAGAAATGGGAAGAATTTACGCTATGATTCATAAATGTGCCTCTGAGGCAGGATGGTTGTACTGGGTTGTATCTGCTTGGCCTTCTTGTTCTGAGTTTGCAAATCCTTTGGCAGGAGGACTTTGAGCATGTACAGCTCTAGCCCAGTAAGCCCCTGGTCCCTGTGGGACTTCAAGGCCAGGATACAAACAGGGGCAGGAACAGGTGAGGCTGTGGCTGTGCCCTCAGTCCTGAGCCTGAGGTGCATCTCGTGTTCTCCTCGGGGCCTCAGGGACTTTGCTGCTGGTTTTGCCACCAGGATTTATCCCTGTGACCCCATTGCTGGTGTGACTGGTGGGGTGTGGAGGAGCAAGTTCATCAGGAGGGGGGAGCAGCAGAGGGACTGCCCAGTCTGACTTGAATCAGGGACAAAGATACAGGAGATATGTTTGAGATGGGGATAAAGGTCTTTTCTTCCTGGTTCATTCCCTGCATTTTCATGCATTCCTAGTGAAAAGGGCTCAGCTTTCCTGGTGCTTTCTGTGCTGTTCAAGGTTTCTCTGAGTTGATGGATTGTTGGATATGGAGTGATCCCAGAGCTCCACCCATTCCCAGGAGTTGGAGAGAGCAGGAATAAGCACTACTGGACTGTGTCAGTTGTCAGTGAGAAGCCTGTTCCCATGGGCAGTTGGTTAATTCTTCCTTTGCCACGTGTTTGGTGGCTAAAACTTTCTGAATTTCTCATTTGCAGTCAGATCTCACAAAGCAGCAGAATGGATTCAAGATCACCTTGAAAACATTAGAGGACAACTTGCTCTCTCGGCTGTCATCAGCATCTGGGAATTTCCTGGGAGACACAGCCTTGGTGGAGAACTTGGAGATCACTAAACAGACAGCTGCAGAAATTGAGGAGAAGGTACAAAAGTGGTGATGGCCTGGAGAAAAGTGTGTGTGTGATGTTATCTTTGAGGATTTCTGGGTGGAATGTCACCTCTGCTCTGCCCATCTCTGCTCCTTCTGCTCAGCAGAGAATAGAAATGGGTATGAACTGACCTGCTCATCACTCTGGAGAGCTTCAGGCCATTTGGTGCTTTGCAGCTTTTGTGTGTTAAATGACCTATTTAAGACCAAGTGAAAACATCAGTGCCTGATGTAAAGACAATAAAATTTACACAGTGTATCAAGGCAGCTTTAAATGGTGCCAGCCTAATCCTGAGTACATCACACTGCCTCAGTTAAGCTGAATTTTAGTGCTGACCAGGGACTGGTGTCTGGCGAGTTTGTGATCTTGAGTAAATCTGCAGGAACTTGGGCATTTCCTTTCCTTAGGGTATAAATCAGTGTCGGTATGAGCTGTGAGTCAGCACTGCCCAGTTCCCCTGGCTGCCTGGGCTCAGCTAAATGCACTGTGGTTTTTCCTGCCGCTGAGGGAACTTGGGAATTGTGGTTCTCATGCCGGGATTGTGCCAGGACTCTGGTATGGCTGTTGAGCTACTTCCCTCTGCAGCCACAGAGGCACAGAATCATTTAGGCTGGAAAAAACCTCCAAGACCATGAAGTCCACCCTGTTCCCGATGCCCACCTTGTCACCCAGCCCAGAGCACTGGGTGCCACATCAGTTGTTCCTTAGACACCTCCAGAAGTGGGGACTCCACCACCTCCCATCTTCACAGCCCACACTTGCCCTCTCCCTGCCCACTGGCTGGGGGTAATTCACCCACGTGATGGGGTTGGGCTGGAACTGCCTTTCACTTCCCTGTCTTGGAGCCTCAGTGACCGAGAGTTATTTCTGGGAGCTGTTTGTGGTGTATTTTGCTGTCTGAGGAGGGTTTGCTTGAACCCCCAAAGGAGGTGTTGAAGGGATATTTTGACCTGCCAAGCATCTCCCTCTTGAAGTGGGTGTTCTTGAAGTGCTCCAGCTTCTAAACCAGCTGTGGATGTACAGATGGTCAATGCCAGCTCTGTGCTAGCAGGGATGAGTTTTGGAGTTTGCAGAGCCCTGTCAGAGGTTTTGCTGCTCTGTTTTTGGTCTGTATACCAAAAAAAAAAAAAAAAAAAAGTCCATGCAGCATTTTCCTTCCTATGGAAGTTCCTCTCTGATCTGTTTATGGAAAGCAATAGCAATTGTCTGCCCCACTGGCTTTTATTTGACTGGAATTATGAATCAGTCGAGCTCTGCTCAAGGGCACATGCAAAAAGGCTCAGCACACAGGTGCTGTGGGGTGCTGTGGGGTGCTGATGTTTGCACACAGCAGATTATGGCTCAGTCTGTGCTTCCTTGGAAAGGGTTGGATGTGCTCTCACCAGTTCAGGGACAGCCCAGGGCACCCCCTGGTATGTGTTTTTCAGGCGCTGTGTGATGCCCTCCTTACCTGTACAGTGTGTGCTGAGCCCTTCTCTGCCACAAAAAGCCAATGAGAGGGACAGAGAGGGACTTTCTGCAGTGACAGGACAAGGGGGAATGGCTTTAAGCTGAAAATGATTGGGCTTAGGTTGGAGATTAGGAAGAAATTCTTCCCTGTGAGGGTGGGCAGGCCCTGGCACAGGTTGCCCAGAGAAGCTGTGGCTGCCCCATCCCTGGGAGTGTCCAAGGCCAGGTTGGACGGGGCTTGGAGCAACCTGGGCTAGTGGAAGGTGTCCCTGCCCATGGGGGATGGGTTTTAAGGTCCCTTCCAACCCGAACCATTCCGTGGTTCTGTGATCCCACAGCATGCTGTACTGAGCTGGCGGGATCAGCTCTGGCTCAGCAGTTCCTGGCCATGTACAAGACATGTCTGTGCACAAACAGAGCCTGAAATAACCCCTGAGGGGCTCGAGAATGTCACTTTGTGCTGCTGAAGTGGAATGAAAGAACAAACTGAGACGATGACAGGCTGGTGTTTCTGCCAAAAAAGATTTCCACATGTCCATCACAGCAGCTGCAGCCCTGACCAGCAAGGTGGGGTGTGTTCAGCGCTGCTGAGGAAAGGCAGCAAAGAGCTGGGATAAATGAGCATCTCCCAGCCCTGGACAAGCTGCCTAAGAGGAGGACTGGGGCTGTTCAGCCCTGTGCTGTTAATGACCTGCACAGGAGGGGGCAATTAGCAGGAGAAACTCATCGCTGAGAAAAAGAATTCCAGTCAGTGAAGAGCAGGGAATCCAGGGAGCAGTCTGGAGGGGACTCAGGAAAACAGAGGATTGGGCAGCTGAATGGAAAATGCAGTTAAATGGGAAGGTCCCAGAGTGGGGGAGATGCTGGAGGGGGCAGCTCAAACCTGGCTACACCGTGTCTCGGGGGGCAAGGGCTGCTCCTGCTCATGTGTGGGTTGCCCAGTGCTGCCCTGAGAACTCTGTGGCCTGTGTCCACCTTGCCTGGGCTGCACTCGCTGCACAGGGGTGTTCTCACACGAATGCTGCTCTGTTTCCCTCCAGGTGCAGGAGTTCAAGGTGACAGAAGCCAAGATTAACGAGGCCAGGGAGCACTACAGACCCGCGGCCGCGAGGGCCTCCCTGCTCTACTTCGCCATGGACCAGCTCCACAGCATCCACCCCATGTACCAGTTCTCCCTGAAGGTGCTGTGCCCTCAGAGCTGCTCTCTCTCACTGAGGGTCACAGTATCACAGAGTGCTTTGGGTTGGGAGGGACCTTGAAGCTCATCCAGTTCCACCCCTGCCGTGGGCAGGGACACCTTCCACTGGCCCAGGTTGCTCCAAGCCCCGTCTAGAAAGAGTTCCAGTTTAATGCTTTAATAAATGGAAGACCTTTTTATATCCTAAGAAAGGTACTTTGGGGGCTGGAGGGTTAAATGGGTTGGAGTCCTAGCCTAGGACTTCTTCCAAACGATTTCT
This sequence comes from Myiotriccus ornatus, assembly GCA_036023395.1. NCBI lineage: Eukaryota > Metazoa > Chordata > Aves > Passeriformes > Tyrannidae > Myiotriccus > Myiotriccus ornatus. The sequence goes on from JAYRBT010000043.1 coordinate 10,457,454, forward strand.
TACCTTGACAAGTGACCTGGAAAAAGGAATTGAGGAGAGACTACAATATGTTGAGCCTGATCCACAAAGAAGCTTTTCTTTTTTATATCCACAACTCGTTTGTTGGAGTAATTTTATCAGAAAAATGTACAGAATATATTTTGTGCCTTTTGAAAGATTCATTCCCTCCACATACATAACAGATACAGGGGTTCCTGAGGCTTCACCTTTAATCTGCATCTTCCAGAGTTAGTTTGTTTTATGTTTTCCAGTTAATATTAGCAGTGTGTATAAATACATGAAAAATTATTGGGTGAAATGTTTTTATCTAATAAATTTTGATGACAGATCATAAAACATTGTGTAAAGATGCACAGAAATGATTTTAGAATACTTGCCACACAGCTGGGAACCCATTATAAATTAGAACACAAGGATTTATATGCTGCTCTGCAGCATGTTTGAACAGAATTTAAAGAAATATTAAGCAGAAAATGCATTCTGCAATTATTAATAATGCATTAGGTATCAGTGTTACTTTAATTTGTTGAAGCATCATTTTTCCTTTGTAGAACCCCAAAAATAATGCTGCCAACACAGTCAGCCTTGGCCAGTCTGTGCCATTCATGGTTATTTCCTTTAGCTTGGCCCAGCTTACAGAGCCTTTGCATTGCTAAGCAGGACTTGGGTTTTATTTTCTTTTCCACTTTCTTTTTCCAGTTGCATTTGATAATTTGCAAATGTTTTTTCTTGGGTGGCTCTGAAAGTTGTATGTCTTTTCACATTCAGATCAGAAATGTTGTTGCAAGAACCCTTGTTCTCTTGCATAAGAGGGTTGTTCTCGATGCAGGTCCCCCATCCCCAGCGAACTTCACTGGCTGCTCCATCCCTGCTCTTCTCAGCCAGTCCTTGACTGCACCCAGACAGTAAAATGCTCATGAGACTTCTTGAAATTGTTATTATTTAGAGCAATTGCTTTTCTCTGAGTTGTAACATTGGCACGATATGAGCTGTGTTTTCCTCCTCTGCTCCACTGCTGTAACACCCCACCTGCAATATTGTGTCCAGCTGTGGGGTCTCCAGCACAGCAAAGATTTGGATCTGTCAGAGCAGGTCCAGAGGAGGCCACAGAGATGATCCCAGGGCTGCAGCCCCTCTGCTCTGGAGCCAGGCTGGGAGAGCTGGGGGTGTTCAGCTGGAGAGGAGAAGACTCCAGGGAGACCTGAGAGCCTCTTCCAGTGCCTAAAGGGGCTCCAGGAGAGCTGGAGAGGCATTCTGGACAACAAATGGAGTGACAGGACCAGGGAGAATGGCTTCCCAATGCCAGAGGGCAAGTTCAGATGGGATATTGGGAAGAAATCCTTCCTTTTAGGTGTGGTGAGGCCCTGGCACAGGTTGCCCAGAGAAGCTGTGGCTGCCCCATCCCTGGAAGTGTCCAAGGCCAGGTCAGATGGGGCTTGGAGCAACCTGGGCTGGTGGAAGGTGTCCCTGCCCATGGCAGGGGGTGGCACTGGATGAGCTTTTAGGTCCCTTTTGACCCAAACCAGTCTGTGATTCCATGTGTCCTGTGGGATCTCCACTCTCTGCTAGCTCAGCATTTGCAGGGCAAGTGTCCCGTGTCCTCGCTGTGGGAGCACATTGGTCACAGTAGCATTTCCTGTATCCCCGGTGCCTGAGTTCCCTCTGCCTGTCTGTGCTGCTTCCTTGGGCTCTGGAGAGCTCAGTGTCAGGGGGGATGTCACCATTCCCAGGCTCTGTGATCCTGGAGAGCAGCTACGGGCAGACGCAGGGGCTGAGCTCTAGATGTTCCAGGTGGCCCTAGAGATTGGCATCTCTAGTTCAGGGGGATGCAAAGTGCAAAGGGGATCTCAGAGTTACCTGTCCCGCTGTGTGTCCCCCCCAAGGCGTTCCAGAAAGTGTTCCAGAAGGCCATGGAGAAGGCGGCTCCCGCCGAGGGGCTGGCGGAGCGTGTGAGGAGCCTCAGCGACAGCATCACCCTCTGCGTGTGCCAGTACACGGCCCGGGGGCTCTTCCAGGCTGACAGGCTGACCTACACTGCCCAGCTCACCTTCCAGGTAAGCAGACTCTGGCAGGGACTGCTCCTCAGGGTGCTCCCATCCACCTGGACCACAGCACTTGCCACACAGTTTTCCCAGCTTTGTTCCTCTTCTGTTGCCAGTCTCCATCCTCATTCCTGTTCCTGTTTTGGGGACACCCCAAGCACCTACATGGTATGTCCATCACACCTCTCCAACATGGGGCTCTGAGTACATTTTAGCCACACATTTGGCAGGTACACAAGTTGAATAATTAATCTGCTGGATTCTACTGATGCTCAAGGATATCTTGTTTGTTTGGAATTACAGATACTCCTGATGAGTAAAGAAATCAACCCAGCAGAGCTGGATTTCCTGCTGAGATACCCAGCACAGCCTGGAGTCATGAGCCCTGTGGAGTTCCTGTCTGACCATTCCTGGGGAGGAATCAAGGTACCTGAACCATGGGAAATCACCACCCCTTTTCTCCTCTAAAAGCTTTTCTGCCCTTCAAGTGGGTTCTTTGGCACTTGGTAAACAAAAGTTCTGACCATACATGAGCAGAAAGGCCACAGACACAGAGAGTTCTGCAGGTACTGACTTGGGGAGCTCTTCTAGAATGAGAACACCCTCTGGGGTTTGTGGTTATGGCTTGTAAAGGACATTGAGATGCCACAGTAGTTTTTAAGGTTTATAAGACCATCTGCAGAGGTGTGCTGGGATGGGAGAGCTCCCAGACCTGCCAGAAAACACTGCTGTGACAATAAGCAGGTCCAACACCTGCCATGGGTTTGGAGTGAGAGGGAAGGAAGAGCATCCCAAGGAGACGTGAGTTATCCCATCTCTGCTCCCATTTATCAACAGATGTGAAGTGTGCTGGGTTTGGACCTGGTTCAGCAGGGTGGGATTTGTTTTCTGGAAGCGGTTAAAATATTCTCCAAGTTTTGCATTTCATTCACAGCTTGCTGCAGCTGAGGTTGTGTCTCATTTGATTGTGACTTCTGATCGGTGTCTGGCACCTGGGCTGATTTAAGGATCAGTTTTATTTACATTGTTCTGCCTTTGTGGGGTATTTTCCCTGTGCTGTGAAGTAAGGAGTGAAGACATTTCAGTTTCATTGGGATAGTTCCCAAATTTTCACACAGGACATTGGTTTCTCCCTTTCTCTCCCTCCCACCATTCTGCATGGAGGATTTATGTGGTTCTTGCAGGGTCACCAAGCAGAAAATCTTCATCCAGGCCCAAGACATGTCTGAAATTCTTTGTCTGTTTGTGTTGTTTCTTGGGGCTTTCCAGAGTCTTGCAGGAGCCCTGGCATAAGGTACCACAATGCCCTTCTAGGCCAGCCTGTGCTGGGCTGGGCTTAACTGGGCAAACACTGTCCTTCAGGTAACACAGAGTTTGGCTGCAGACTGAAGCTCGAGAGTCAAATAAAGTTGATATTTCTAACACAGGTGACCCATAGTGATTCCACATGGAACAATTCCTGGCAGATGGGGCTGCCCTGAGCAGGAGTTATCATCCCTGTCTCATCACTGGCACTGGGGACATGGTCTCTGCCTCTTTCTGCCTGACCTACCTCATAGTAAATGTCACAATCACATTTTCAGCCATAAAATAAGCTTGGAACTTCTCACTAAACCAGCTCTGTTCAGCCTCTAAAAGGCATATTTCCATAATAATGAAGGAATTAAAAAAAAATCCTACACCCTTTCCTTAATCATCTTTTGTTCAGACAGCAGCAGCTTTACTTTCGTTCCTTCTTTGAAGACAAATTAAATGGACATTTAGGGTCAATGCACATAATCAGGAAGACTCAGCCATCAAGCCCGCGAAATACAGGCTTTGCAACAGCATATTGTGCCTTTGGGCTGTGCAGTCTGTGTGGACTGGAGATGTACAGCCATATTATTGCTTAAAATCACGGGTTTTCTCAACTCTGCTCTGTCCCTGCCTACGTTATGCCTGGGAATGCAGGGGGTGAATGGGGCATTTCAGTTCTCTGGACCCCTCTGTGTTGGATTTCTGCACTGCTTGGGAGGTTCTGCACGGCAAAGCTTCTCTCTACTTCAGTTCTCTGAGTTTCCTCTGGAATGTGGACTTCCTTCCACAATGGATTTTGGAGATTTCAGGCTCTGAATCTCATTTTGGAGGTCCTTTAATGCGTCTTAGGAAACAAATACGTTTCTTGGCACTGAGGACATGGTTTAGAGGTGGTGATGGATTCATGGACTTGGTGATCTTAGAGGTCTTTTCTAATCTTAATGATTCTGTGATTCTCTATTACATTTATAATAGACCCCAGGGTGCCTTTGCCTCCTGCCTGCAGGTGGTACATTCTCCAAGCAAACATCCTGGGTCTGCAGTGAGTTTTCTTTGTGAGGTTCCCCCTGCTGTGCTGCCAGTCACATTCAGGGAGGGTAAAATGGCCTTTTGTGTTCCCCTTGTGCTTCACCAGGATTTTTGCCCCTGCCTCACTGCTGTGCTGAAGTTGGTCCAGTGCCAGCTCAGGATCATCTACACCAGAAGGAATAGTCATTAAATAATTATTAATAGTCATATATTCCCAGTCATTCATTCTTCAGGATTTATTGTTGTATCTCTCCTGCCCAGAGGGGCAGCTCTGAGTTCTGCTCTGGGGGGACCAGGGACAGCCCCCAGGGAATGGCTGGAGCTGTGTCAGGGCAGGCTCAGGTTGGATCTCAG
>JAYRBT010000043.1:10476050-10487069 GCA_036023395.1 Myiotriccus ornatus
CAGGAGGGTTTGGATGATCCTCTGGGGCACAGGGGGTGACTCTTGGGGATGGGGCTGTGCAGGGCCAGGAGTTGGACTGGATGATCCTTGTGGGTCCCTTCCAGGTCAGCACATTCTCTGACTCTGTGACTCTGTGAAGGCAGTCCCCCCTCTCCTGCACATGTGGTCCCACTTTAAAGCCTCCCACTCAACATCAGTTGCATTTTCCAGTCCCCAAGACATCATTTGATAGAGATGTAAAACGAGAATGTTGTGACCTCGGATCCAATGGACTTTGGTAAATTTTTTATTTAACTGGAGCTTTCCAGCAGCAATTTAGCAAATCTTTACCCAGAACCAAAAAATCTACTTGAAAGAGGTACCAAAAAAGGTGGAAGCTTTTTCTTTTGCAATCCCTTAGGCATTTCTATTCCAGCTGCATTTCACCAGTCCTTGAAGGAGGCTCTCAGCTCTCTTAGAAGGAATTTGGCTGCCTTCAAAAAGCCTGACTCATGTATCTACACTCTTGCAGCATTCCTGGGGTTTGAATGCAGCATTCTACCTTTGAATGAATGTTCAGTGTATCCTCTTTTGCTAAAGCAGTGATGTGGGAAGCTCACCCTGGGGGAACGTTCTCCATACATTGTTTTCTGTTCAGGCAGCTGCTGTGGAGCTGAACCTTTTCCTGTTCACTCCGTTGTGTTTTTCCTTGTGACTCTCATGCCAAGTCTGCACACACCAGCTATTCTTGGAGCTCTTGACTTTTAGTTTTTCAGATCAAAGTAATTTTGTGAATTATCTGGACTTTTTGTGACTTGGTGCTTCCTCTGGAAGGCTGCTCGGATTGCAAAGCACTTGGCAGGTTCCTGCACCTTATTTCTTCTCTCTTGAGATACCTGAGTCAGAATCATCCAGTGCTTGTATTGCACTTCTCAGTGCAGCCCTGGGCTGGCAGCTCCCACCGTTCTCCCTTCTCACCTCCCTTCCTTTGTCAGGAATTGGGGTGCCAGGTGTCATTCCACCCTTTACACAGTGCCAGGCATTGCTCCTGTGGGATAACACTGGATAAGCCTCCAGATCCCCTCTACAATTATTTTATTTTTTTCCTAATTTAGTTTCTAATTTGTTTGAATCAGCAAAATCACAGGTAAATGGAGCACAGGTCTGATGAGGAGCAGCTGAGGGAGCTGGGGGGGCTCAGCCTGGAGAAAAGGGGTCTCAGGGGGGATCTTCTGGCTCTGCAACTGCCTGACAGGAGGGGGGAGCCGGGGGGTATGGGGATTGGTCTCTGCTCCCGGGGAATAAATGATGGGACCAAAGAAAATGGGCTCAAATTGCACTGGGGGAGGTTTAGGTTGGATATTGGGAATTAAAGGGTCATCAAGCCCTGGTACAGGCTGCCTAGAGAAGTGGTGGAGTCACCATCCCTGGAAGTGTTCAAAAAAACCTATGGATATGACCCTTGACGACACTTGCTGAACACGGTGGTGGTGCTGGGGTGATGATAATCTTGGGAAGCCTTTTCAAACCTTAGTGAGCCTGTGATTCTGTGATAATTAACTGATTATTTCCAGTGGAATCTGCATTTTCTGAACAATAGTAGATGGCAAAACTTTTTTCTCTCTGGCAGAGATTTTGTAGAAGAAAAGCTGGGCAGTAAATATGTGACTGGAAGGTCCCTGGATTTTGCAACAACCTTTGAGGAATCAGGACCTGCAACCCCAATGTTTTTTATCCTTTCCCCAGGAGTGGACCCACTGAAGGATGTGGAGAAACATGGTAAATAAATCCTGTCTGTAGGCATAGCACAGCTTCGTTTTTTATCTACTGCGTCTTAGCATGACATTCCTGTTTTGTTTTGGCTTTTTTCCTGATCTCTTTGTAGATAATGAAGTAATCTGTTAAAAATAGATAATTGTGAGAGGATTGGTTTTGGGCTTTTGTTTTTATTTTTTTTCCTTAAAGTTTTTTGGATTTTCATCTGAAGTTAAATTGAAGTTGTCTCCTTCCTGCATTGCCTGGATTCCCCGTGTGGTTCACGCTGCACCGATCTCCGGGCTGGGTTTGTACACAACGCATGATTTACGTCAGACGTATCAAACACTCTGTCAGAGAGCTGCTTGTTGCCAAGAAAGGTTGAACCAGAGGACCCTTGAGGTCCCCTCCAACCTGCTCTTCTATGCTTTTGTGAGAGCTAAAAATAAGCAGCAGCTCCCTGTAACAGACTGTGCTTAGTGGCAGAGCTTCCAGTTTTTATCCCCATCCTTTCTGAGTTGGTTTCAGCGTGGATGGTCAGATATGGAGCTGTCAGCTGCCTCCAAAGCCAAAAGGATTTGTGTTTTCTAGGGAAAAAAAGGAATATGCTTAGATTTGTTTATTGTAGAATGTGAGTTCTGCAATACAGTTTCCTGTCAAGGAGTTTGGTGAATTATCATCTTCCTGAGGGTGGGGAGGCCCTGGCACAGGTTGCCCAGAGAAGCTGTGGCTGCCCCATCCCTGGAAGTGTCCAAGGCCTGGTTGGACGGGGCTTGGAGCAATCTGGGCTAGTGGAAGGTGTCCCTGCCCGTGGCAGAGCATTGAATAAGATGGTCTTTAGGGTCCCTTCTAACCCAAACTGTTCAGAGAATCCCAGAATCCCAGAATATGCTGAGTTGGAAGGTCCACACAAGGGTCATCAAGTCCAAACCTCAGCCCTGCACAGCCCCATCCCCAGGAGTCACCCCCTGTGCCCCATGGGGCCGTGGGAAGGCTCAGCAGAGAGCTGGAGTTTGGATGGTTGTTTCCCATCTATTTCCAGTCTTGTACCACGAGATGGTTCCTAAGTCTTGCAAGACAAATCTTTTCCTTCTGTTGCTATAAAACATGCCTGCTTTGAGCAGAAATCAGGAATGGAGGGTGCCCTGTCTGCAGGAGGGCAAACCTGCATGCAGAGATAAGTGGGGGCAATCCCAAGGGATCAGAACATGGGAGGGGCAGTGGGACGTGGTTGGAGTGGCTCCTGGACCTCCTGTTCCCATGGGCTTTGCTGCTCCACTGACCCTGGGCCTTCCCACACACACCAAGGCAATTCCACACCTGCCCAGGATGTGCCATGAGGAAATGTTCTCCACTTCCAAGACACTTGGGAGGCCTTTCCTGAAGCCACAGGAAGCTCACACAGATTTCATGCACCTGCCTTCTATCCCTGCTGCACTCAACCCACATCACAGGGCCTTTCCCCACTCAGCTGCGGGTATTCAAAGCCCATTTCATCAGCAGGAAAAGATGTTCATTTCTTATCGCTGTAAAAAGTGTTTTTACACGAGGTTGCAGGGGAATACTGTTCTTTAAACAAGAAGCACTTTGTAACAAGATACCTTTGTGTTGATGCTGTGCTGTAATTAAGATTTTGGAAGAAGCTGCTGCTGTTTGAGCACTTGGGCAAGGAGTGGGTGAGAGCCAAGAGAATGAGACAAGAGAACTGTTCTCAGGAGTGTGAGGGCTCTTCTGGGAGGGTTTTGGCGCCAGGGAGCTCTACCCAGCCCTGCCAGGTAACAGTGCTCAACTCACTCCTTGCTTTCTTTCAGGGAAGAAACTTGGCTTTACATTCAACAACAGGAACCTCCACAATGTGTCCCTTGGACAAGGCCAAGAGGTGGTTGCTGAACAAGCTCTGGATCTGGCTGCAAAGGAGGGACACTGGGTCATCCTTCAGGTAGGGGGTTGTTGGCCAGCCCTGCCCTTCTGCCAGGCTGTCCCATGCTGATGCCTTTGTGAGAGCACATCCTTCCTGGCTGGGGGAGATGAGCCCAGGGGTCCCCTGTGTGCCCAAAGCAGCCCCTTCTCCCTGTGTCCTGCTGCAATCCACTGCTTTCCCCAGGCACTGTCAGTCTGGTTTTCCTCTCTGGGGTGTGCAGTTGTGGGGAGGTTGTGCTGCATTTCCCTGTGCCTTGATTTGCTTCATGAATAAATGAAGAGCTCTGTCCTTCAGAGCTGGACTCGTTCTCTGCCTGCTGCTCAAAATCCACCCTGTATTTTAGTGAGCTGAGGACCCACTCACTGAAGCCTCTCTGCAGTGGGGCTGGTTCCTTGGTGCACCCCAAACCAGAGGAATGTTTGAAGCTCTTATCACAGCTCAACAAAATGTTTTGGAGCCTGGGAGGATGTGGAAGGAGCTCTATCTCTGTCAAGTGCTCTCTGGAGCCACAATTATTTAGTGAGTGCCTGGGTTTGTAATGTGCAGTCAGTGATGTCAGCTCTCATTACAGGTCCTGGGAACCCCTCTGATTTCCTTGATGTGGATTATATAAACTTCTATTATCACTGAATTGTCTGCATAAAATTAGATTAAGACAAAGCTTTGAGCCCTGATCTGAGCCTGCAGGCACGATTTTCAGTTGAAATTAAATGCCCTTGATATTTTGATCTTAGTTTTTGTGGGTTTTTTTTTGTTTTGTTTTGTTTTGCAAGCTCCCTCTAAGGTAAACAATGCTGAGCTTCTTGAGAGCTTTTCATACAGAGGGCTGCAATAGTGGCATCTTCTTTGAGGTGGGGAACAAGGGAATATGCATTTTTTGAGCCCTATTCCATTCAGTAATGCAAAGTGAAGGGTTCTTTTCTACAATGACGGTGTGATGCTGTGGAGGATCAGTGTCAGCCTCCATGGGTTGTTTCAGTGCTAACAGATGAGCACTGAGGGCCTGAAGGGTCTTTATTTCATCCATTCCCACCTTCTCTGGTGGTCAGAGCAATCGGTAAGATGCTGAAGGTTAAACTGGAAGAAGTTCTTGGCTGTGAGTGTTGTAAGGCCCTGGCACAGGTTACCCAGACAAGCTGTGGCTGCCCCGGGGTCCCTGGAAGTGTCCAAGGCCAGGTTGGATGGGGCTTGGAGCAGCCTGGGATGGTGGAAGGTGTCCCTGCCCATGGCAGGGGGTGGGACTGGATGGGCTTTAAGGTCCTTTCAACCCAAACCATTTTATGATTCTATGATTAAACCAGAAGAACTGCAGAAATTAGATGTCCCAACATGTGTCCCAGCAGAGCTGATCCCAGGGCTGTGGAGCTGCAGTTCCACACCTGGTTGTCATGTTGATTCATCCCTGCAAGACAGAAACAGTGAGAAAAGTGGACCCTGAAGCTGTGAGAGCAGTTTTCAAGTCTTTATTCAGACCAGCAGCAGTCATGGATCTACCACCAGGCTGAGGGTGTGAGGGAACCTGGGGAAGGTGCTGCTGACATCCCCACTCCTGAAAGTGTTAAAGTCCCATGAGTGGGAGTCGAGTCACAAAATATCTCCAAGAATCACAGCTCTTACATGACCAGTTTCCCTCTTCTGCACCAGTCAGTGTTTCTTGTCTTTTGGTGCTTTCTCATTTTCATTTTTTAATTGTTATTTTTTCCCTCATTAACTAACACTTTTAACAAAGAGGGTTGTTGGATTTTTTGGTTGGTTTTTTTCTCGTGCTTCAAGTATCAGTGCAGAGTCTTTGACTGTTCCAAAATATCTCAAAGAAAAGAAAAAAGAAACAGGAAAAAAGGAAGTTTTTCCTGGTAACCTGGTGTAGCAAAAGGTGTCCCTCCCCATGGCGGGGGGTTGGGATAGGATGAGCTTTCAGGTCCCTTCCAGCACAAACCATTGTGTGATTCTAAGTTTCAGAAGCCAGTCTTTGGCTTGTAGGTCCCAGCTTTGACAAACTGACATTTTCTGCCTAAGACAAGATGTGCCAGAAATCTCTTGGACAGCTTTATTGTGCTCTGCTTGGGCCATGAGTCTGTTTGGTCTCTGATGGTGTCACACCTGAACCACTGTTAACAATGGTTCAAAGTGTCCATGTCCATGAGACAGGGATGGAGACAAAGAGCAGACTTTCTAGCAGGTTTTGTCCAATATGCAATCCCAGTGCTTTGGCACTCTGAGAATCCACAAAGAGCTTCAGAAAAAAATGCAGGTGGGAACAAATGCACGTCTTAGTAGCTTGTTCCTCCCACCTTGATGTTTCTCTCAGGTTTGAAGGAAAATTTGATCAGTTTTTATATTCTCCTTGAAAAGTTTGGGAGAACCGTGGGGTCTGTCCCCAGCTGTAGGATTCTCTGGGGGTCATTCAGTCAGAAACCAGATTTCCTTCTCAGGAATTTTCAATTGCTCTCTATTCCTTTTGCTCTGAGCAATCAAATTTGCCTTGTTTTCCAAGATGTGAGGTGCAGTTACAGGGATGAGAAGCACTTCCCATCCTGTGGGTTCACATGGGCACTTCTCCCAGCAGTGGGTGGGCAGAGAGAGCCTCTGGCATTTCAACAAGGAGCATCTCCAGCTGAAGTGCAGAAACCTGAGGACATTGCACAGGAGGCACATTCCAGTGGGAAGAGACTTGGCAGCTGAGCTGAACACTTATTTAAAGCCTGTTTTATCACTTGGGTTTTTCAGATGTGTGTAAGAGGTGCCCAAGAGCTGCAGCAGCACAACCTCTGATAGGAACAGGACCTGTGCAGGTCCAACCAGATCACTCTATTTGATGCCAACACCTCAGAGCTTCAGCAGCACCTCCTGGGTCTCTCCAGGGGGGATGAATCACCTCTTGGACCTTCTGTTGGTTCCTCTGTGTTGTCCAACTCCCCAGCTGTCGCTCTGGGGATGGATTGATGAAGTTGTCCAAAACACGTTGTTATCCTGGGACAGGATGGCAGGGTAATACGGGTGTGGCACAGACAGGGAGTTTCCTGTAGACTCCAGGCACCTCCTTCCTCTCCCAAGCCTTCCACTCATTCCAAGGGGTACCATTCAACTTGGAAGTGTCCGTTTGTTCCTCATGGCCAGTCTGTATCCTGGAAGCAGGAACAGCTGGATCCCACAGCTGGAGCTGGTCTGAGGGGCAGTTTGGTTCTGCCCTCTGCAGCTGGAAGGGGAGCAGACCTGCCTGGGAATTGTTCAGCCTCAAGAAGAGATGACTTGGGGGTTTCACCATCATCACACCTGGTGGTAGGGAATGAAGACCAGACTCTTCTCCGTGGTGTCTGGTGACAGGACAAGAGCAATGGGGACAACTTGAAATACAGGAAATTCCATTTAAACAGAAGTAATTTTTGCTGTGTGAATGGTCCAACACTGGAGGAAGTTGCCCAGATTGTTGGTGGAGTCTTCATCCTTGGAGACATCGAAAACCCACCTGAGCATGTTGCTGGGCAACCTGTACTGTCTGACCCAGCTTTGAGCAGAGGGCGAGGACTGGGTGATCCCAGACGTGTCTCCAGCCACAAGGATTCTGTGATCTCTGCTTTCCCACTGCCAAGTTAGTCAGGAATGTGGTTTCTCTGACATGTGTTGTCTCCTCTGGGCGGGGAGGAAGGAGTTTTGCGCACCAGAGAACACTGAGCTGTGAGTTAGAACAGGCTGTGTCTGCTCCGTTTCCCTCCCTGTGACACTCAAAAGGTTTTTGCTAAGCCAGTGACCACCACAGTCCCCAAATGGTGTTTATCAGCCTAATGGAGAGACACAGTGAGATGTGTTTACACATGTACAGATGCGTGTCTGGATGCACTGATGCAGGGAGAAGCTCAGATGTTGGATATTCCCAGTTTAATTGTAGTCTCCATCCATTAGCCCAAATGTCACTTCCCTCTCTTTGTGATCGAGTTAATTTAATTCTTGAGCATCTTCCCATTTTCATAGGTTGCTGCTTCACTGAGTCAGGTTCATGGACTAAATTGAGTAACAGTGAGCTCCTGGAGCAAAAACTGTGGGAGATTCAGACACTGACAGGGCCCTCCTTATGAATCATAAATCACAGAATCCCAGAGTGGTTGGGCTTGGAGGGACCTCTGGAGATCATCCGGTCCATCCCCTCTGTTCAAGCAGGGTCACCTGGAGCAGGTTGCACAGGATCACACCCAGGTGGGTTTGGAGTATCCCCAGGGAAGGAGACCCCACAGCCTCTCTGGGCAGCTGTTCCAGGGCTCTGGCACCCTCCAAGTGAAGAAGTTTTTCCTCATGTTCAGATGGATCCTCCTGTGTGTCAGTTTGTGCCTGTTGCCCCTTGTCCTGTTGCCGGGCACCACTGAAACCAGTCTGGTCCACCCTCTTGACACCCACCCTTGAGGTGTTTGTGCACATTGCTGAGATCCACTCCCAGGGATCTCTTCTCCAGGCTGAACCACCCCAGCTCCCTCAGCCTTTCCTCAGCAGAGAGATCCATCAGTCCCCTCATCCTCTTTGTAGCCCTCACTGGAGCCTCTCCAGTGGTTCCTTTTCTTTCTAGAACTGGGGAGCCCAGAACTGGGCACAGCACTCCAGGTGCAGGGCAGAGGGGCAGGATCCCCTCCCTTCCTCCTGCCCCCCAGGATCCCACTTGGCCCCCAGGGCTCATTGCTGGCTCAGGGACAGCTGGTTGTCCCCCAGGACCCCCAGGTCCTCCTCCTCAGAGCTGTTCTCCAGCAGGGCCCCCCCAGCCTGGGGTTATTCTGTGCTGCTGTGGTGTCCTGTGGGAGATCCATTGTCTATTCCAAGCACTCACAAGCAATTGGCACCAAGCCTCTGCTTCAGGAAAACCAGATTCCTTTTCCTTCCAGCCACATTTCTAGATCTGTCCAAGAGGAGAAATGCACACTCTGCCTCCTGTTCTCATTCATGATTTTTGGATAAATGCTCTGAACACAGAATCATGGAACAATTAATGTTGAAAGAGACCTTCAAAATCATCCAGCCCAACCATCAACTCAGCACCATCATAGTCACCCCTAAACCATGTCCCCAAGTGCCACATCCAGACTCCTCTTGTACACTTCCAGAGGTTCTTCCAGTGACTCTACCGCCTCTCTGGGCAACTTATTCCAATGTCTGACCACCTTTTCAATTATTTCCCCCTCCCCCCCATATCTAATATGAACCTCCCTGGCATTTTCTTCCATCTCCTCTGATGGAGATAAGGACGTGATTTCAGAGAGCTGTTTTCCTTCCTGCCTCATGTCACAACAGCCATTCCCATGTTCTTCCAATTGCAAATCCACTTAGAGACCAGCAAATAATCCAAATATTGATCTGGGGTGGATTTATGTTTCTGTTGGGCTTTCAATACCTTTGCAACTATTTTCAGGTCCAGTTTTGTTGTAGAACTCCAGAAACCTCTGCCTTGGGACATGTTATCATAAAATCACAGAATCAGCCAGGTTGGAAAAGACCTCTGAGATCATCAAGTCCAACCCTTGATCCAACCCCACTGTGGTTCCCAGCCCATGGCACTGATGCCACATCCAGGCTCATCTTAAAAACCTCCAGGGACGGAGAATCCACCCCCTCCCTGGGCAGCCCATTCCAATGGCTGAGCACTCCCTCTGGAAAGAATTTCTTCCTAATATCCAACCTAAACCTCCCCTGGCACAGCTGAAGACCGAGCCCTTTTGTCTTATTGTTGGTTGCCTGGGAGAAGAGACCAACCCCCACCTGGCTATAACCTCCTGTCAGGGGGTTGCAGAGAGTGCTGAGGTCTCCCCTGAGCCTCCTCTTCTCCAGGCTCAACAACCCCAGCTCCCTCAGCCTCTCCTCACAGCACTTGTGCTCCAGACCCTTCCCCAGCCTCGTTGCCCTTCTCTGGACCTGCTCCAGCCCCTCCATGTCCTTCCTGAGCTGAGGGGCCAGAACTGGACACAGCACTCCAGGTGAGGCCTCACCAGTGCCCAGTCCAGGGCAAGAATCCCTGCCCTGGTCCTGTTGGCCACACTGTTCCTGATAGAGGCCACGGGTTAAAACACAGATGTAATGGAGTCCTCCTGAAAACAGAGTTTGTTTTCCTCTGTTTTGTGACATTAATCAAACAGTTGTCTTCTGCTGTGCATTTGACCTGCTCACCTTCACACATGAAGTGAAATTGGGTGATGAGCTCCAACGTTGTCATTGACACTTTGGGGAGTTCAGGTCTGTCCAAGTTTTCTGTGGTTCACGTTCGTTTGTTGTCTGGCCTGGCCAATCCCAGCAGTTTCCCAAACCCCTCCTGGCTGATCTGAGGTGCAGATTTCAGCTCTGCACTGTGGGGTTCAGGCAGGGGATGAAGCACTGGATTGACTGGAGAAGAGGGGAGGACAAACTCAAATGTCTTCTAAGCCTTTAATTGTGTCAGTCTGTACATGTGCAAGTGGATGGCTGGTTTTCTGTTGTTATATTTGATCAAGAGGCTGGAGAGGCTGGAGGGAAACCCAAGCTCAGAGAATCTGCCATCACAGAAATGGTTTCACTTCAGAAGAAGTAACATCCTGCCATCAGCTCTGCCCTGACTGCCCTCTCCTGTCTGACTGCCAAGTTCACTGACCTCCTGTTTCTCCTGGGTCTTACCAGCCCCTCATTAGCTCCTCATCATCCTCTGTTCACTCAGCCAGACCCCATTTAATCTCTTTGTACCTGAATTTTCTCTGCCATCATCCCCAGGCCATGTCTGTACTCAAACAAGTGACGTGTGGGTCTGGACCTCACATGTCTGTCCTGTCTTACTGTCAGCACAGATTCTACTCCTGGTGTTGGATGAAGAGGTCTGGCTCTCCCTGGCAGTTCAGGAGTGAGGAAAGGCCATGCACAAATCCTGAGAGCAGTGAAGTTAAATTTTACAATCATAGGACATCCTGAGTTGGAAGGGCCCACAAAGATCTTTGAGTCCAACTCCTGGCACTGCACAGGACACGACAATAAACATCTCAAATATCACCCATCATGTTTTGGAGTATAAAACAGGTCAATTGCGTAGAAAGGGCCAATAGTGAAAATATTAGCCCAGGAATAGTCCTGGACACTTTTCATTTACTGTCACCAACATTAAGGTATGTCTGTGCTAAAAGAATACACAAAATATAATTTACTTTATTCTAAAACTTGTCTTAACAATCAGATGCTCGTTCTAATGCTGGAAGGGCTGTGAAGGTTTCAGAGAAGCCTCTTTGGGTTTTGTTTTCTGTTGCCTTTCTCCACTTGCATCTGCCTTCTGTGTGCCTTGAAAAAATCATGGATCAGGCCCATCCCCAAGAGTCACCCCCTGTGCCCCAGAGGATCAGCCAAACCCTCCTGCAGCTCTGGCAGCCTTGGGG
>JAYRBT010000043.1:10504570-10517868 GCA_036023395.1 Myiotriccus ornatus
TGAGATCCAACCTGAGCCTGCCCTGACACAGCTCCAGCCATTCCCTGGGGGCTGTCCCTGGTCCCCCCAGAGCAGAGATTCCATGGGATGAAGCAACAGTTAAGGACAACAGTTGCTGGACGTTCCCTGCTCCATCATCTCTGGAATGACAGGTTGTCATCCCATTTCACCAAAACTCTCAACTCCCAAAGCCAGTTTGTACAGTGTGGGAACCATCTCCCTGAAGGATCTGCAATGGCTTTGACCCAACCCATTGGCAGGAAGAGCCGCTGGGTGGGCAAGGAGGGCCTGTCCTGAGATGGAATGACATCCCAGCCCCCTCCTGAGGGCTGCTTGGAAGAGAGATCTCCAAGGGCCCTCCCTGCAGTGGCACGAGGAGGGGCAGGGGTTGTTTAGCAATTTGGGCAGCAGCTCTGCAGGGATGGGACTGGACTGTTCCCAAATCCCAGCTGTGTGAGCTGTACCCTGAATCCTGCACATGTGTCTGCACTGCATTTGCTGCTGCTGCTGCTGCTGCTTATAGTCTTCATTAAAGAGAGACGTATCACAGCCACTTTGTGGTGGCCAGTGTGGACAGTCCAGTTTAAAATAGGCTGATATTTATGTGGTCAATTATTACAAACAGATTTCCTTTATTTTCTAGCATAAGCCAGTGGAATTGAAAATTCTGTTTTCTGAGACAGGTAAACTTGAGTGATTTAATGTTTCAATCCCAGAGCAGCAAACAAGATATAATTGCGACTTGGACGATGTGCGGCAATTAGATTTAATGTGGGGAAGAATATGCTGTTTAATATTGATGGGGGGATGAGGGAATGCACAGGCTTAAATAAACCACAGAGAGAATAAAAGCCAGGAATCAACAATACAGGGTGGAAACTTCTCCCCAAAACCCTGCCACAAATCAGGGCAGGAGGTGGTACCTGCAGAAAAGGGACCTCTAATCACTAGAGCAGCCTCAGCACCTGAGGGGGGATTCAGGCACCCAAGACCAGGACTGGAGGAGAACTGTGAGGGAATGGTTTGAAGCTGTGCCAGGGAACGTTTAGGTTGGATCTCAGGACAAGGTGAGAGGCTGGTTGGGCACTGAACAGGCTCCCCAGGGCAGTGGGCACAGCCCCAAGGCTGCCAGAGCTGCAGGAGGGTTTGGATGATCCTCTGGGGCACAGGGGGTGACTCTTGGGGATGGGCCTGTGCAGGGCTGAGGTTTGAACTGGATGATCCTTGTGGGTCCCCTCCAGCTCAGGATTCTTTGAATCTGTGAATCTCTTCTATGGGATGAGCAGCACCATCAAGCTGGGTCAGCATTTCTTCATCTGCTGTTGGCTGAAGAGACATATTTGAAGGGCCCACCAATGGGCAATTCATGGAATCCTTATGGTTGGAAAAGACCTTTAAGATCATCAAGTCCAACCATCAACCCAGCACCACCACCATGTTCCCCACTGAGCCATGTTCATATCCAGGTGTTTTTTGAACTTCCAGGGATGGTAACTCCACCACAGTGTGTTCCAGTGCTTTACAACCCATTCCTAATATCCAGTCTAGCCCTGCTCTGGCATGGCCTGAGCCCAGTTCTTTTGTGTCTGCAGGCACTTGTGGGTCCCTGAAGAGCTGAGAGCGACGTCATGCATGACCCACAGCCCTGCCCAGCATTCCCCCTGTCCCTTCCCATGCCGTGGGGACCATGGAGCAGCCAGGGAATGCTGATGGCTCTTTCTGCTGCCCTGACTTGACAGCTGGTCTTCACAGTCAGTTTAGGGGAGAAATCCTACTTTAATTGTTCCTTCCCAATTGCTCCTTCCCAAAGCAGCTCCTGTGAGAGCTGCTGGAGCTCATTAATCCCTGGGGCTGGGGGTCTGCACTGACATCTCTCAGAGGAGGAGAGTTTACAAACCAGGAGCCTCAGAGCTCAGCAGAGAATAAATAAAGCCCAGAGGAAGCGAATCTTACTGTTTTTTAACTGACTGTCTGCCAAAAGAAGGCGATTTGGAAATGTCAGGCCTAATTTGAATTTTTTGAATAATTCATTGTGTCTTTGTAGCAGAAAGTGATTGTTTGGTCCAAAAATAGGAGACATCCCATTAAGAGGAAGAGAAATTGCAATAGACTGGTAGCCATCAAAAATAACTGGCACGTTGCACTTCAAAGCCCCTTGTCCTGCCTGACTTGGGTGGGACCAGAGGCTGGGCTGAAGCACTTGCATGTTAATGCTGTACCAGCCTCATCTTTGCAAGCAGATCTTCTATTCTGCAATTTGGGTGAAGGATAAGCCTCCAAAATGAGGATCATATATATTCTAAAATAACCAAGTTAGACCAAATTTCAATAGGCTAACGGGGCATTTCACTGTATCAAGTGAAAATAACCTGAACTGAGAAAACAATTTGTGACAATAGTGTGCTCATCTGGAGGAAATGGCTGCAGGCTGATTAGGGTTTCCTTCAAGGGTGTCTTTAATGAAAATTACTCCCAGCATTTGGGAAAAATAAAATGAAAAAAAGTAACTTGAATCATTTCAGATGCACTTTAGTATTCAGCATCTGAAATGCAAATTTATGCATAATTGTGTTTGGACAACTATATGAGATTGCTGCTGTAGATGCTTTGAACCCTCACAGGAGACTCTGACATTATGCTTGGGTGCACAGGTTTTAAAAATTGCTTTTCTCAAGCCTTGCTGAGAATTACATTTGCTAATTCATTTGTTTCCTGAAAGTAAAACTAGACATGATATATGATCAGGGGGTTGTGTCTTTAAATCAATTTGACTGCTTGCACACATTTTGCAATACTTTTTCCCGTGTTAAAACCCTTCCAGGAGTGCAAAATCCTCCTATCTCAGTGTCCTGCTGTGGCCAGTGTGGGACTTTGCTCCTCAGACTATTTTTGATTCCTCTATGGACTTGTCATGGCTTTAAATTATTGATAATTCCTTTCCATGCCCAATTTCTCCTAAGATGGGAGATGGCGACCCACAGGCTATGAACAAAGCAGGAATTGCCATGGTGCTTCAGGGTTTGTGGCCAGTGTTCAATAACAGGGTCATGACAACTGCCCTGGTGGGATCAGACCATGCTGACAGCCTGGAGAAGCTCCTGCCAGCCCCTCTGCTCTTCTGTAGGCTGAGCTTTGATGCTGGATCAGGAAATTGTCTCCAAGTGTGTTATGGAGAAAGTGAAACACAGGTGCCCAAGAGGAAACCCCTGGGCTTGCACTGCCTGGTGGTTCTGTCGCTTCATGGCAAGTGCCAGCGTGAGCCACCTGTCATTTGTGTTGGACCTTTGTGCTTGGGGTTACCAAGGACTTCACAGCCCTTTGACCACCTGACCCATCATTTTGAGATTCCCCACAGTCGTAAAATCATTGAATAGAAATTGTGGGGAGGCAGAGACTCACCTGGGATGGCACAGGTGGGGTGTGTTTTGAGAGGTGGTTGCAGCTGTTCCTCATGTTTTAGTACTACTGCAAATATCCCACCTTTCCATTTAACCTCCTTTGTTTCTTTCGGCTTCAAAGACCTTAAACCCTTTGTACTCATGATTTCCTCTGTCCTCCATGATCTGTTCTCCTTGGGGAAACCCAGCAGGTTCAGAGGGCGTGGCAGAGGTTTAATCCTGCGTTGTACCAGTCCCTCCTGGTGACACAGGAACATTTCCCAGGGAAATCCACAGATCCTGGAAGGGAGGAGGAATCTGATTAGAGACGCCAGGGCTGCAGAATCTTCCAGACACGGGGCAGTACAAAAGACCTCTGAGTTCCCGTTGGAATTGGTGGGTGTTGGAGACTTCCCCTTGAAGTTCCACCCTTGCTTATTGCCAGACAAAATGGATTTTATCGTGGATGGTTAGACTTTTTCACAGGGACAGAATAAGGAGGGGGGAAAAAAAAAGAAGAAAAATATGAAGAAGAAGAAGATGATGATGATGAAGATGAAGGAGAAGAAGAGGAAGATTAAGAAAAAGATGAAAAAGAAAAAGAAGAAAAAGATGAAGAAGGAGAATAAGAAAAAGAAGAAGAAAAAGAAGAAGAAAAGAAAAAGGAGGAAAAAAAGGATAAAAAAAGTTGGGTTGTAAGCCAAGTTCTAAAAAGCAGAAGTGCTTGAGTGGACATTTCCAAGGTCTGAATTCAGCTGACACCTCTCCTTCCTCCCACACAAGTGTATGGGGCAGGTGTGTGTCCAAAGCCCTTGTTGAAGTTGTCATCCAGCAGCTCCCAGGACTGTGGCTGGTTCAGGGTATTCCTGTCCTGGCCATTTGTCTGCCAAGGTGGAGGCTCTGGGCTCTTTGCAGAAGGACTTGCTGGCCCCAGAGCAAGCCTGGTTTGCCCTAAGGAGGCTGGAGAGAGGTGGGGATCAGATTCTGGTCCCAGGCAAAAAGGGACAGGACAAGAGGAAACAACCTCAAGCTGCACCAGAGAAGGTTTAAATTGAATATTAGGGAAAATTCCTTCATGGAAAGGGTTGTAAAGTCCTGGCACAGCTGCCCAAGGCAGTGGTGGAGTCACCATCCCTGGGAATGTTCAAAAAACATGTGGATGTGGCACTTGAGGAGGTGGTTTAGTGGTGAACATGGTGGTGGTGAGTGGATGATTTGACTTGGTGATCTTAAAGGTCTTTTCCAGTTTTGACCATTCCATGATTCTGTGGTTCTAAGCCTCAGTCACTCCATGCAGACCTTCCACTTGTTGGTGTTGGATGCACAATGTTCCATCACCAAGGGCACCCTCCCGTGTCCCTTGCTCTGCTGGGTGTCCAGCTGTGACCTTGTCCCTCTGGAGTCTGTCAGTGGGACCTGCAGGTCAGAATGGTCAGCACAGGAACGAACTGCAAAGATTTTGAACTGCTGGGTGTGCCAAGAATTGCTAAACGTGTGTGTGGGTGGGTGAGTTGCTTTGGGCAGATTTCAACTTTCACTAAAGCTTTATGGATTTTTGTGGCTCCGGTACAGGGCACCTCTGCTGACCTCATGGCTGGAGGCACTGACATCCTGGGAAAGAACAGTTGGAATTTTCTAATGTGAATAGACTGACCCAATTCCCTCACCCTTGTTCTCAGCAATGGCTCAACTGATTTCAGTTAATCTTTCCAAAAACACTCATCCTGAGGCAAAGAGAAACTGTAAGTCACATAAATTCAGGTGAAATGATAAGGGGACAAAAGGAAGTTTTTAGAATTGAAACCAGTGATCAACATTATCTGATCATTCCACGCAGGGTAAGCTGAACCTGTGTTTGCAGGTTTTTTATTTACAGCCTCGCTTGGTTTGAGTGGGGCAGAATCACAGATTAGTTGTTCAGGATATTGTCTAGTCCAACCCCATCCCCAAAGCAGGGACAGGTTGTCTGGGACCCAGTCCAGCTGGCTTTGGAAATTTCCGAGGATGGAGACTCAGAGCCTCTCTGGATAACCTGTTCCAGTGTTCAGCCACCCTGACACTGTATTTTGATGGAACGTCCCATTGCCTCATGTCCTGTCACGGGACACCCCTGAGAAGAGTCTGGCTCCATGTTCTTTGCTTCCTGCCATCAGACGTTCATAGTTATGGAGAGCCCCCCTGAGCCATCTCTGCCTGGGGCTGAGCAATCCTCTCCAACCTATCCCAGGCTCAGAGAGGCTCCAGGCACTGTCAGCAGCTTGGTCTGAGCTGAGCCTCTGCTGTGCCAGGGCCGGTTGCTCCAGGTGGGAACAATGACTCGTGGTGTGTCACCACCCCACCTGTACCCTGTTGAGCTTCATCTGTGTGTCCCTTGGTGCAACCTCCTGCACCACCTGCTGCAGCTCTGGATAGCCTCTCCCAGCTGTCCTTTAGCCTTGGTAACATCCAGACATCTCTCATTCAGATTTCATAAAATTTCAGCTGGATACAGCAAGAATTTTCTTAATTTTAGTCTCTCAGACCCTGGGAACCCTCTGCAGAGCACCAGGAGTTCAAGAGGGATGTGTTGTTGATGTGCAGAACCCCTTTTTGGCCAGCCAATGATGTTCCAGCTCTTCTGGCTGAACAAAAGTGATCCAGGTTTCTAAAAGCTTTAAAACTAATTAATTGCTGCATAAAGGATAAGTCAAACCATTCTCTTTATCTCCCTTGGCTGAATCATATCTTAATTTGTTGTGTGTTTCCCTGCTGTGGAAGGAACTGTGATTACATTGGCAGACAACACGTGAAGTTAAAAAGAAAATCTTGCACTGCAAAGCAATAGATGAGGAGAGGAGGGAGGGGAAGTGGAGGAGAGGAGGGGAGAGGACTTGACTTAACAAACATTTGGACAGTTTTGAAGTAGATCATCAGAGACTTCAGTGTCCTGCCCTGGCAGTGAATGAGAACAGCTTTGAACCTTTGAAAATTGGCTCTAACAAATCTTCAGTCCACAAGTCCAAACAGAAAAAAAAAAAAAAAAGGGGACAACTGAGGGACACCCCTTTCATTGTCCCACAGCTTTTCCTCCCAGTAGTGTGTTTACAGCAGACAAGATGAGGATGCAGGAGTGTGCAATAGAAGGTGTTCAGGAAAACCCCAAACTCTTGAAGCCCTTCACAGTCCATGACCACCAGTGACTGTGTGGGGTGAGCTGCTGTTCCTCACATCCCAGCCCAGATTCTGCTTAATCAGCCTCTGCTGAACAGTTATTAGTGCTGATTGTGCTCTTTCTCACACAGGGAGAGCTGACCATGACCAGTGACATGGAGAGCCTGCAGAATGCCCTCTTCCTGGACATGGTGCCCGAGTCCTGGGGGAGGAGGTCTTACCCTTCCACAGCCAGCCTGGGCACGTGGTTCACTGACCTCCTAGCTCGCATCAGCGAGCTGGACACCTGGACTGGAGACTTCTCCTTGCCCTCCACCGTGTGG
This sequence comes from Myiotriccus ornatus, assembly GCA_036023395.1. NCBI lineage: Eukaryota > Metazoa > Chordata > Aves > Passeriformes > Tyrannidae > Myiotriccus > Myiotriccus ornatus. The sequence continues at coordinate 10,511,421 of JAYRBT010000043.1, forward strand.
CTTGGTGGGTTCTTCAACCCGCAGTCCATCCTGACAGCCATCATGCAGACCACAGCCCGGAAGAACAAGTGGCCTTTGGACAGGATGGCCCTGCAGTGTGATGTGACGAAGAAGAGCAGAGAGGATTTTGCCAGCCCCCCTCGGGAAGGAGCCTATGTCCATGGGCTGTTCATGGAAGGAGCACGCTGGGATGCACAGGTGAGCTCCCCAAGGCTCTTGGGCTGGGAGGGAAGCCGTGGATGTCGTGTCCTCATTCCTTGGTGCTGCACTCAGGAAACGTCTCAGCCTGGACAGGCTCTCATCTGAAATAGTCATCTGAGCTGCCTCTTCAGGAAGGGCAGATGGGAGATCTGGGCCTCTCCTGGGTGGCCCAGAGTGGCTGTCTAAGGCGGTCAGAGGAATCACCCTTTGGAGCTCAGTTCCATGGCTGGGAAGGGAGTCCAGAGTGCTCAGCTTGGACTGACACATCCAGCCTGTCCAAGGTGAATCAGCCCAGGGGCACATTGACTGAACTGTGGGCAGTACTCGAGGTGCTGCTACAGACACATCATGGGGTCCTGGCAGAGGACCTGGCACTGTCCCCACACCTCCACATGGTGTGGTTTCACTGCTGCCTCCAAAAGTGACAGATTTTTGTGGGGTCACTACTCTGTTGCCTGTTTAACAGCAGTGGGGAGAAAGGAGCTCACATCCTTGGGCTGGATGGGTGGGGTGTGCCACCCCCAGAGCACTGTGCTTCCACTGCCAGGTGCTGCAGGATGTGGCCAGAAATGAATCACATTCTTTATCCATTCCCTTATGTCAGGCTGATGAAGGTCTAACCCGTATGGTCCACGTGGAACTCAGGCTGGTGACTCAGGATGGGGGGTGGGCTGACCCTGGACAAGCAGAACACAGTGAGTGCCCCTTGCTCTTCTTTCCCCCTCTGGATGAGGGGACACCTTTCAGCTGAAGCACAGCCTCAGGTAGCCAAGGTTGGGACCATACCCACCCCTTGGGCACCTACCTCAGCTCCTGCCTGTGGAGCTGTGGCCTCCTCTTGGAGCAGCATCCCAAGGAGCACAGCTCTCCCTGTGAGTCCTTCTGACAGTTGTCAGCTGCAGGAGCACAGCCTGCAGAGCCAGAGCCCTCAGACTGAGAGTTCCCACTGGGTGTGGTTCTGTGAGCTGCCTGGCCTGTGGGGCTGATTCCCACTGTGTGCTGTGTGTGGGAATTAAAGGACAGTGATTCCTGCAGCTCTTCCTGTGCTCTGCTGCTGCTGCTGCCAGGGATCTGTGAGAGAGAGAACACTGACCAAAGTGGGTCACCCAGAACCTTCTGATCTGTGTCAAGTTTACCCTCTTACAAGAAGAGGCTTTTATGTCAGACACAGCTCTTTACCCAGACCCAAGTCTTAACCTTGAAGATGCCACTTTATCTGCTGTGGGACTTGGTGGGCAGCTGCTGAGGAGCCTGTTAGATCCTGAATCCCGGGTTGACCTTGCAACTCATGTCCAACACTCACTACTTATTTGTCAGCTCCCTCTCTGCAATGGTTCTTCATGAAGGACAGGAAATGAAGCAAAGCTTTAACCTCACTGAGTGCTGCCATCCAGTGCACTTGATCTCAAATCCTTTGGAAGGTCAAACTTGCAGGCCCTTTTTCACTCTGGAAATGAGTTGATATGTACATTGAGTCTGGAAAGCTACAGGCAGTCAGGAACATGGGCACAGGCTCTGTCAGGGGATTGCAGTGAAGATCTCGTGTGGATGTCATGTCAGATCCCCTCCATGGTTTTGCTCTGCTCACAGCAGAAGTCCCAGCAGCAGAACAGGGACCAGCCCAGTCCATTTCCCAGCCCTGGTCCCACAGTTCCCTGACTATTCCCTAAGTCTGTGACGTGGCTGGCACACACAACCCCTTGGAATCACAGCCCTCACCACGGGGAGCACTGCATTTCAGCTGCCCTCAAACCCTGACATCTGACAGATACAAATCAGCTGGACACAACACAACAGAGAAAGTTTAAAAAAATTCCTGGTCATGCATATCAAATACTCCATTTAAAAAAATTCCAGTGACTGGGGTTACGTTTTCCTTTACCATCCTTGCCACCATTACTAGGACTGAGTTCTGCCCAGGTTTTGCCTGGGTTTTTTCCAGCTCCAGGCAGGGCTGGTAGGGAAGAGTGAGAAATTTTGGTGGTGCAAAGTCAGAAATCTTTTGGGAAACACGTGGCTTCTCCCCTCTGCCTCCCCCTAATCACTCCTGCAGGTGATTGCGTTCAGCAATGAGCTTTATCTGCAGGGACCATCCCAGTTCAGTAACTGTGTTTTTCTGATTACATTTTCCTTGTGATTGAAAGATATGGAGCACTACCTTTATGGAACCATTCATAATCTCTGGGTATCATGCTTCAATTTATTTCAGAAAGTAAAAGGATATTTTCATGGGTTGCTGCTCACACTGAAATATCATTTCCACTGAGTGGAACTATTAATTTCACCTGCAATCCGGTGAGCACCAGTATATTAATGGATGCAGGACTTTTAAAAGAGGTGCACATCTCTTTTGGGTTGTATACTCCTTCCAAATGACTCCTCTGATAGAAATGGCAGGCTGTATTTAGAAGAATCCTCTGGGGAACACCTCCACTCTTAAAAGAATATTTCACATTTAGGTTGTGCCTCCAAAAAAGGGAAAAAGTCCCTCTATGTTCTGCCATGCACATTTTTCTATTTATTTAAACATTTATGTTTGCCCTTGGGTGTCTTAAATTTATAAAACATTCATTACAAACCAGCAGGCAGCTATTAGGTGAAATGAAACTAAGCAGATTATTTTGGGTGCAAATGATGTGTTGCTGCAGCCCTGTTCAAGGCAGTGGCACTCAGTGAGAGGTGCTTCGACTGAGGACACTCTGAGGCATTTCATCTCAAGCCAGGGGATCCTTGCTGACTGATTCCTGGCTTTCCTGCTCCCAGCAATGCCAAGTTTGATGCCCAGTGTGTGCCCTGCAACTCCCCGAGGGGAGAGGTGGCTTTTACACCACGTGTGGCAAGTGAAGCCTTGCCAGGTGCAGACAGCACAGCCCCTCTGTCATGGAACCATGGAATCGTGGAATGGGTTGGGTTGGAAGGGACCTTAAAGATCATCTAATGGGCAGGGACACCTTCCACCAGCCCAGGTTGCTCCAAGCCCCATCCAACCCAGCCTTGGACACTTCCAGGGATGGGGCAGCCACAGCTTCTCTGGGCAACCTGTGCCAGGGCCTCCCCACCCTCACAGGGAAGACTTTCTTCTCATTCCCCTAATCCAGTTGAAACCACAAACCCCATCACTCTCTGGACCCCCTTGGGGTGATGTTTGTGCTGCTCCTCTGCTGGTCACCAACCCCTCTGCCCTGCAAACAGTGTCCCAAAGGTGGCCGAGCTGGGGGTCCTTGGGCCACCTGACCCCAGCTGGGCTGTGCTGGGAGGGCACCTGTGCTGGTGACACCTCAGTGTGCACAGAGAGTGAGGGGGTGTTGGGTGTTGTCTCACTGGATCTGGAGCTGGGCCCATCGTTCCCCATCCCTGCCTTGTGACAGCTGGTTTGTGTCTTCAGACCCACTGGTGTGTCCCCTCTCAGTGGCCTGTTGGGAAGGCAGGACAAGCAGAAAGGGCTTTGTCAGGATCTGAGCCCTGAGTTCTCTGAGCTTTGCACCAGGAAAAGCTGTGCCAGTAGTCAGGAAAAATTGCTTTCAGAGTAGAATTAATTTCTGATCATAAGAGCAATAAAAAATGCAAATGCAAATCAACCCAGACATAACAAAATGCTGTGTTACATGGAGGTACCTCAGAAAGATTTCAACTCTTGTTAACCCAGAAACAGGTAGAATATCTCTTGGAAATTTGATTTGAAGCATTCCCAGCAGTTAAAAAAAAAAAAAAAAAAAGAGAACTGATCAAAATCCAGTCTCAGAACTGAAAGATGTAGATTTCAAAAGAGTGCATAAAAATGTTTAATAAATAGCTACTTTGCAAGGTATTATAAGAATTATTTAATGTTTGTTCAGTACGTTGAAAATATAAAATCCTAAATGAAAGCTGGATTTATCACAGCTCAGTATAACAGATGGCATTAGTACAATTAAACTGAGGTGTGTGGCAAGAGGGATTATTTTTCTTTGCTCGTTTGCAGAACTAAATAAACTACTGGAGAGGCTGAACCTCATCCCAGAGCCCTGACGTAAGAACACTGGAAATAATAATGATGTGTGAGGCTCAGCTGCAGAGAGAGGCCGTTTCTTTAGCACTGAAAAGCTTTTTATTTCTGTTTCTCTATTTGTTTTCATTTGGTCTCTCTAACCTCCATTAAACAATTTTGCAGCTCCCTGGAAAGGCATTGATGTGTAGGGCATTTTTTTGTCAGAAGGGAGACAGAAGATCCCAGAGAAACCCAAATGAGAGAAACAAGCTGTTGATTTCTTGCCCTGGCAGAGCACTGTCCCTGTCCTGTGCTGGGCAGCCTGGGCAGGGCATTGCTCGGAAGGGGATAACGGAGACTTGATATTTAATGACAATATTCCCTCAGGAACAGCCCTGTTGAATCCTACTTGTCGGTGTGAGCACCTGTGAGAGGGGAAACCAGCCTGTGGTGCCTTTTGGGGCCACACTTCCCAGACAAGTGCTCAGATTTGGTGGTGGGATGGAACCTCACTTGGTGACTTTCAGTGAGTGTTGCTCTCCATCCCCAGCCCAGTTCAGGTGCCCAGCATTGCTCCTGCCACAAGCAACACTTCCCACGAGGGGAGTCTGCTCTGGCAAAACCTTGAGAAAGAGCTGCATGAGAATAATCCCAGAATCCTTGAGGTTGGAAAAGCCCTCCCAACCCATGGAGTCCACCCTGTGCCCCATCCTCACCTTGTCCCCCAGCCCAGAGCACTGAGTGCCACTTCCAGTCCTTCCTTGGACCCCTCCAGGGGTGTGGACTTCACCACCTCCCTGGGCAGCCCCTCCCAAGGCCTGACCACCCTTTCCAGGAAGAAATTCCTTCTGATGTCCAACTTGACCCTCCCCTGGCACAGACTGAGGCTGTGTCCTCTTATCCCGACCCTTGTTCCCTGGCAATAGGACAAGAGGAAATGGCCTCAAGATGCACCACAGTAGAAACCAGAACAAGAGAAGTGAAAACTTTGTTCACGAAGTGGCTGGACAGAGCCATGAACATTGTTCCCCGACAAAGTCCTGCCCAGGTGTGTGTGGGTTTGAGCACCTGATGGGAGGCAGGCTCTGTACCCTCGAGATAACCTTCACTGAGAGAAGTTCATGGTGAGACAGGGCAGGTGTTGGATCCAGACCCTCCTCAGACTCATCCAGCCTCTTTGAGCTCAGGAGAGCTGTTTGCACTTCCCCAGTAAGACCAACCTGTATAAAAATCACAGAAGCTGATGCTGTGATGGAGCAGCTGATGGACACTTTGGAAATCTAAGCTTTGTCTCCTTTGCTTTGCAGGCTGGGCTGATCACAGATGCCAGGCTCAAGGAGCTCACCCCAGCCATGCCTGTCCTGTTCATCAGGGCCATCCCTGCTGACAAACAGGATACCAGGGGCATGTACCCTTGTCCTCTGTACAAAACACGCCAGAGAGGCCCAACTTACGTGTGGACTTTTAACCTCAAAACCAAGGACAACCCTGCCAAGTGGGTGCTGGCTGGTGTGGCCCTGCTGCTGCAGGCCTAGGGGCACCACCACACCCCTCATTTGCAACTCCCAACATTGCCTTCCTCAGGCAATTTAAACAATTAAATGCTGAGGGTTTGCCCAAGCTCCATCTCTCCAATGGACTCTGTCCCCAGGACTCTCTCTGAGCACTGGGGACATGGCCATAACAGGGCCTGTGAGAGGTGACAGAGCTGCAGAGGGACACGTGGACCAGGCTCATGGCTGCTGTAAATCCAGAGCCTGTAATTCCTACCCTGCTGCACTGGAGCACTGGATGATCCCAGCCTGCAGCCTGATATTCCACACCTCTGAGATTAAATGTAAATCTAATTTTTATTTCTATTTCATATTCCAAAGTAGTTTTAAAATCAGTGGACTTTTTGAAAACACTCAGATAGTCCAGTGACTTGTGAAATTCTCCAAACCTTGTTCTTTGCTCTATTTCTTTGCCATGTGTGTGAGCTGGGAGGTGAGCAAATATTGTGGTTATAAACTGTTTCTTGCTAATTTTCTAAATTTTAGAAACACTGAAAATAGTGTTAATATCCAATGTGCTTAGTGGAATCAGCAGTAAAAGTACAGCACAGGGGTTATTTTAGAGAATTTTTCATGGTCATAGAGACTAACTGGGTGTGGCTGAGCTGAAGTTCATTTTCCCCCAGCAGCCCTCCCAGTGCTGTGCTCTGCATTGGCAGCCAGAAGGGTGTTGATAACACACCAGTGTTTTGGCTCCCACTGAGCATCAGCACTGCAGCATTCCTTC
>JAYRBT010000043.1:10533286-10547322 GCA_036023395.1 Myiotriccus ornatus
CCTGACAGGAGGGGGGAGCCGGGGGGGTCGGGCTCTGCTCCCAGGGAACAGGGACAGGAGGAGAGGGAACGGCCTCAAGTTGCATTAGCCAAATTTTAGGCTGGATATTAGGAAAAAATTCTTCATGGAAAGGGCTCTCCAGCCCTGGCTCAGCTGCCCAGGGCAGTGGTGGAGTCCCCATCCCTGGAGGGAGCTAGCAGCAGTGTGGATGTGTCACACGGGGACGTGGGGCAGTGGTGGCCTTGGCAGTGTTGGGGGAACGACTGGACTTGATGATCTCAGGGGTCTTTTCCAACCTAAACAATTCTATAATTCAGTGACTGTGACTTATGCTGGAGACACTCAGCTTCCCTGGGGGAAGGTTTTTCAGTGACCAGCTGCCAGCCTTGTGTGCTGTGAGTGTCTGAGTCCCACAGTGACACCCCTCCTGCTGCCCTAGAAAGCTGTGTGCACCAGAGTAGTCCCCTTCTTGTTAAAGGCCAGTTAAAGGCAGAAAAATCTGAATGCTGGATTTAATTAGTCCAAGAAGACCATATGGCTGAGCCTGTGATCCCGGTGTGCTCAGGGCATGGGACCGAGGGCCAGCACAGGAGCAGCAGGTTGGTTGGTAGGGTCAAAGAGGCTTTGAATCGTTTTTAGGTGCTTGTGTGGTGAGACACAACCCTCAGTGTCCTGAAAACGTGGCCCAGTTCTTCTTCTGCCTTTTCCCACCGTGGCTTGGAATAGAAACTTGTGTGTGACATTTTGGTGTCCTCGGAGGACTCTCTGAAGGAAGCAGTGCTGGATGTCACCTCCTGGCAGATCAGCCTGTACACCCCCTCCTGACTGCCCAGCAGAGTTAGGTCTGCAAATCCCACCACTTGGCTGAGCCAAGTGTTCCCCTGGGCTCCACCGCTGCCTGTGGTGGCAGAAGCAGTGGTGACCAAAGGTGGTCACACAGCTGCTCTCACAACTCTTATCCCAGGCTCCTTCAGCCTCTCCTGCTGTCGCTGACACAGCAGGTGGGTGAAGTCATGGGTGAGAGGTAACCCAGCATCCAGTGTGTTCAGGGCAGCTGGAGTAGGAGAATACTCCTTGCTGGGGAAACCTTTGGGATCTGGATGACTGGGTGATCCATCCAGCCAGCTGGAGACTGCTGGGGAAAGCTTGAACAGTGCAGTGCTATTCACCTTTTAAATATGTCAGAATTAGATGTCTCAACTGAGAAAAAATGTCCCTCTCTGGGTCTCCCCGGAGGACAATTGGTCTGACACCTGGCTCAGCTGCACAAAGATACTGAACTGTCAGCTCTGGAAGCAGTGACGGAGGAATCCTGGCCTGGAAGGGCTGAGGCAGCTCCTGAGCTTTGCTACAGCCAAGCAGAATTTTGATCACTGCAGGCACTGACATATAACTCCCCAGAATCACTAGACAGGGCCAGCTCCCAAGGAGATCTTAGGCAGCAGTGGGACACTAAATCACCTGAATGACCACTAAGTCAGCCCTGAGTTGACTTCTGATCTGATGTAGCCTTGTGTCAGGCAAGAAGAGGCAACAAGATGAGCAGCAAAACCTCTCTGGCTGGTTTTGGGTGGTGAAACAGGCACATGCTGCAGATGACCTGTGAGATCTGTTCTCTCCCCTCCCCTGGATGCCCCTGTCCCACAGCACCCTGGTTGTTCCTGCAAAGCTGGAGCTCACTGTGCTCTTGGCAGAGGCTGAGCTTTGTGGGCAGCCCAAAGTTCAGACTGGATTAAATAAAAAGTGCTTCCCAAACCTAGAGGCAGAAAAGAAGAGCTGTTACCTGTCATTTCTACAAGGAGGGAAATGGGGAACTGCATCTTATTCCCAGTCTGCTCCTGACTCACTCTGTGAGTGCGGTGAGTCACTTCCAAAGGTCTCTCCTTCCAAAGTCCTCCCTGCTCTGCAGGGAATGCTAATGCTCCTGGAAGCTTTTCCAAGCTCCATTCATTATTAAATGCCTTTAAGGATGTTACAACCATGGAGGAAATGCCTTGTGGCCACAGAACTCTGCTCTGTGGGCAGAAAACACTCCCAGGTTTGAAGGGAACTTCAACCCACAGAAGGACTCACTGAGCTGTGGGGTTTGACTGTGAAAATAGCTGAGAGAAAGGTGGTTTCCTGTTTAGAGAATTACTGTGGCAATAAGGCTTAGTGTTGGCAACCATCCAGCATTTATTGCAGTAGGAAAAACCCTATTATGTGTCTTCTTGACATTTGTTCCTGGGACACTCACCTGACTTCAGCTCTCAGCAGCTGCTCCTCCTGAGCCTGAATTAAAGAGCTTTTTAAGACCCCACACTTTTCACCCCCTAAAAGTGCTTATACCTGGTGACCACGTCACCTCAGAGCCTCTCACTTTGAGCTGAAATGCTGAGCTCTGTAAAAATGTCACTAAAAAGCATTTCCCCACCTCAGTTTGGAGTTGGGCTGCTTCTCCACCAGGACATCCACAGCCACCCCAGCAGCCCTGCTCCAGGTCCTGCATGTGTGACAGAACTTGTGGCATTAGGGCACCTTCTCTTCAACAGCCCCAGCCCACCCTTGACTCAGAATTTCCCTCTTTTATTGTTTTTTGCATCCCAAACCCTCTGTGCTCTGAAACTTTTAGCAGTTACAATTTCATCCTTATTTCTGGATCACTGAGCTCAGTGTTATGAAGTGCGTGGCCTTGTCCTAAGTTCTGCCAAATATCACCTGCAGTGGCTCTTCAGGGGGTAAAACCCACCCTGAGCTCTGCCAGTTCCCCTCTGCTGCAACCCTTCAACCCCAGATCTCTCAAGGATGTGCAGTGACACAAATCCCCCACAGATTATCCAGCAGCACGTGATTCAGTGCTGTAGAAAAAGCAAAACATGTTGCATGTACCCATCATCCTGCAGCCCAAATTGTAAGAACGTTAGAGAATTGATTTGGGGTTGTTTGACAACATCTGCTTTTTTTAAATCTCTGCTGACAGGTGTTAATTATTCCGTAGTCCTTTAATTCTTCACCATTTTCCAACATCTTTCCAAGGCAGCTGGGAGCAGTGCTAATCCTTAGGTTTAAGAAATATTCCTGTGTGTTTTGCTGAAGCCCAGGAAGAGTGGGAGAGCTGCTGGGAAGATGTGATTGATGGAGTTTTGACTTCTGTCATCGACTTCAACAGCATCCTTGGGGCCTCCCAGCAGTTTTACTGGATCTGGAGAGGACACAGTCCTGTCTATTTTCCCATGCGAGGGTCCTGAGCCTTCTCTGCTGGAGGCATTGCTGCTTTCCTAATGGAATGTTTTGGCTCTGTGCCAGCACTGGAGTGACCAGATGACACCAGGACTCTGCTCTGGGACCTGTGGCCAAGCTGTGTCCACCAAGGAGAAAGAAATGGCTGCTAAAATCCAGCCTCAGTGTTCCTCAGGTGACCCCACACTCACACCGTCACTCCCATCCTCCACTCCTGCCACATGAAGGTCTTTCCTTTGCAGAGTCCTTGCCCAGAGCTGGCCTTGCCCTTTCTGTGCTCTGCTCCCTCAGTCCCAGTCAGATCCAGGGGACCTGCTCAGCCTGCCCTGGTCCCCCCCAGGGTGAGGTGGGATCTTCCCCAGGCAGTGTGGGGATGAGCTGGGCCTTGCTGGAGCTCAGCCTGGGAAATCCCAGCTGCACCACCCAGGGACAGGCACTGGGGTGACAGACTGTGCTGGGGTGGGCCAAGGACTCACCCTCTTCTGTGCCATCCACCAAAGTGTCCCTCCAGTCACGTAAGGGAGTCATACCCTGCATGCAGGGACCCCCTCAGGGACCCAGGGTGCCCAGGCTACCTGAGCCACCTTGGGCCACCTGAGCCACTTTGGGGCCACCTGAGCCAGCTTGGGGCCACCTGAGCCACCTTGGGCCACTAGCAGAGAAGCTGCAGAGGTCACTTAGTGAGGCCAGTGGGGATGGCTTGAGTGAAAGCTGGTCACCAAAGTGTGAGCTTTGCACTTAAGTGCTGAAATCAATTATTATAGGGATTGGAAACAGTGGGATTCACTGTCTTTTGAGGTAAGAATTGGTCCCAGCTTCATCTCAGTCGTCACTGACTCTCAGCACAAAAAATCCTGCTGTTCTCCTCAATACCTTTTATGGGAAGTGGAGAAATCAGCTAATTCCCCATTGCTCCATCCCCACGTATTAGTGCCACAAAGAATTGGGTAATTATGAATAGAACTGCCAAGCAAAATCAGACTTCTCCCTTAAAAATGCATTTTAATTAACTCTGCTGGGTTCATGAGTTTCTCAGGCAGTGCTGGTTGTGCCTCACTGACTGAGCTCTGCTCACACAGACACAGGAGACCACAAGCTTGGCCAAAGGGCTACAGAAGGGCCTTGTCTTCCCACTGGACCTGCTCTGGAAGATAATTGTGGGGTATTACTCCTCAAAGCTTCTTTAGTCTGCTAAAGCTGAGCAGCAAAGCAACAGAAAGATAGAGAATAACAGAGTGAGTTGAGTTGGAAGGGACCTTAAAGCTCACCCAGTCCACCCCCTGCCATGGGCAGGGACACCTTCCACTAGCCCAGGTTGCTCCAAACCCTCTCCAACCTGGCCTTGGACACTTCCAGGGATGGGGCAGCCACGGCTTCTCTGGGCAACCTGTGCCAGGGCCTCACTGCCCTCACAGACAAGAATTTCTTCCCAATATCCCATCTAACCCTTCTGTCTGTGAGTTTGAAGCCATTCCTATTGTCCTGTCCCTCCAGTGCCTTGTAAATAGTCTCTCCCCATCTTTCTTGTCATCTCCCTTCAGGTATTGGACATCAGGTCATCCTGGAGTCTTTTCCAGTCTAACCAATCCCATTATCCCTGAGCAAAGGGCAGAGTTTGGGGCTTGGTAGGGGAGTGGTGGAGAACTTCTGCAGCACACCAAGGCAGCAGCAGAAAGGACCTGTGGTGTGTCAGCCCTGGGATGACATGGCAGCAGAATTCCCCTGAACCTCAGGGCCAGAGCTGCCAGGTGGCAGAGAAGGGACAGGGGCAGAGATGTGGAACTACGGGGTGAGAAGAGCTTCTCCCAGAGCCCTGCAGTGCAAGGAGGGGCTGTGAGGGAAGGAGTGTCCTCCCTGCACCCCAGAGCTGTGCTGGGAAAGGGCACTGATGCCTCAGCAGTTTTATTTCCAGCAATCCTTCCCAGTTCCCAGCTCTCCCATTTTTTCCATGTAAGCAAGTCCCCACGATGCTGAAGGCAAATGGATGTGAAAAGGGAAATATGAAATTTTACTCTTTCTTCACAAAAGGCAAGAGAAAGCCCCCCACCATGTTTCCCAGCCAGCCAGAAGAGGAAGGAATCCCAGATTGAGAGCCAGGAGAAGTGAACACACAGTTTGACCCTCTGGTAGCACTGGAGGCTGTTCAGTCAGACACACAAATGTCTCCTCAGCACAAGTTTCGCATCTTGCAAAAACGATGGGGAAACTCCTGTGTGTTCCAGAGCAAAGCAAACCCATGCTGAAGCCTCCAGACATTCCACAAGTCCCACCTTTGCAATTCAAGGGAAAGGTGGAGAGAATATCACAGCTTATGGGTGCAAACTTAAAGAAGGGCAACTTTAAAATAAAGTCTTAAAGGCTTGCAAGACAGAATTTTACAGCAAATGATAATGTCTTGTTTCTTCCCTGCTTCTTTTTCTGGTTTGATGATTAAATGCAGTAAATAAATCCATAAAAATAATGACTCTTGCAGACCTTGCAGCATTCATTTTAATAGATGCTATTTAGCTACACACAGAATCACAGATATCTACCTTTCAAACGCTGGTTACAAATATTGGGAAGGCTGCCAAGAAAATGGTTTTTATTTCCCTCCAATAGATATCAAAAAGAAACAACTTCTATGTTGAAATTGCCTTTATTTTTTAATCCATAAATATTTGTTACTGACAAAAGTGGAAAAATCCTTAAGACTCTAAATTTTACTAAACTGATAATATTTTTGTATACAGTACATACAGAATGTGCTTTTACAGGTAAGTATAACAACAAGAATAATACAGAGAAAAACAGTCAAATACTGCTCATCTTGAAGCTTGTTTAATGGTTAACCAAGAGTCTGTGCAAATTACAGATACAAATGTACTTCCTCTTCAGTACTACTGGATAATAAACATGGAATCCATAAACTGGGCTAAAGCACAAAAATATCCACTTAACCCCTCTTAGGAAATATTGTCCCCCGAAACTAAAAATATTACAGTAAGAAGTGTCTTTCTCAGAGCCAAGAAATTCTTGCTACAAAAATGTCTGAGGGGTTTGCAGGGGGCACGGGGGGCAGAGGGTCAGGGGAGCAGTGGGATGGAGACCTCCCGGACATCGTGTGGCCATGGAGACACGGGGTGCTGAGGGCACAGATCTCACTCACATCGACACCACCACACCCAAAAGGGACCACCCAGCTCCCCCCTCACCCCTGGGCTGCCACAGGGGCTTTCCCAGCTGGGTTTTGGTGAGGGCACCCCAAGAACCCACTCTGGGAACTGGGAATGGTCCCTTCTCCCGTCTGCTGATGGACAGCACAAAGTGGCTGCTCTTCGAGGAGCAGCCCCAGCACAGCCTTATTGCTACAACGTTTTGTATGAAAATATTTAAGCCCCTTTCTCACCTATTCCCCCTACTTTTCACTCACTGGAAATATAGCCCAACACGAGACCTGTCCGTGAGGGATATATTTCAGCAGAGTCCCTCCTTTCATATGAACACTAAACCTGAAAGAAAACCAACACAAGCTGTTTCTCCATCACATGAACTGCAAATGGCAGATTGATCACAAAGTAGAACACATATTTCAAACACAATTGAAATCACCCTGTTTCACAATGAGTTTGTTTGCAGTGGTGGAAGAAGATGAAGACATGTCCCAGCTCCCAGGGACTGGCCATCTCTTACAAAAAGCATGCCAGGCTCTTGCAGATTCCTGGTGGGAATGCCTCTGATGGACACAGGAACAGAAAGATGCATGCAGGAAGCCCAGGTTCATGGGACCAGCTTTGCAGCCAGCCAGGTTCCAGAACAGCAGACAGAAATGAAATCTAGGCCAGGAAAGGAGGGCTTGCTCCCAGAAAACTGTCCCTGTTTCTTCCCACCCACTCCCATATCCAAATAACAGATCATCATTTATAAAAGCAACATTAAAACATTGAAAAATATTTCATTTTTCCTTAAAACACGAGTCACTGGCATTAGAAGACTTTTTATGACAAAATTCTGTTCCATGTGGTGTTCTGTGTGGTTTATTAAAAATAGTTTGCCACATTTCAAACAGTGATTCAATGCAGTTTGAAGCTTTGATTGGTACAGGGTCAGTCAGAATTATTGATTGCATTTTGCAGTGTGTATGTGTATATATATTTGTGTCCATATACATACACACACATGAGATTGGTGTATAAACCCCAGGGCAGAGCACTGGTTTTTGTTGCTGCTCAGGGAATGCAAATAATGATCAGTTTTTAGGCAATAATACAAACTTTTCTATAGCCTGTCCCCTGGTGCCTGCACATGCACTCAGGGAACTGGACATTCCACAGGGATGTTGCCACCTGTGGGTTGAAGAAAAAGCTCAATTCTTCGGAGTATATTGGATTAATCGAGGCAGATTCTATTTCACTGTGCAGCGGAATGTGGCTGCTGCCTGCCTTTCTCCCGAGTGCAGGATGTTGTGGTGACTCAGACGTGAGGAGGAGAAAGCAGAGAGGTGACAGCAGCCCTTGGAGCTGTGCCTGTCAGGGACTCTGGCCAGAAGGAGAGCAATGGGAAATCTGGGGACGTGGCATCTCCCCACCCCAGCACTCCCTTTCTGGGCAGACACAACTGTAATACATCACACACGATGTGTCAGGACAGTGACAAACAATAGTCAGAAAAACACTTTGCTGCTCTACAGCTTCTGCTGTGAGAGAATCTCAAAGCCCTTCACATCACGATCTGAACCCTCTGTGGATTTGAAAGGTGTTCCCATTATCACCACGGGGAACTGAAGCGCTGGGACCAGGCTGTGGGACACGACACCCGGTCCCAGAACAAGTGTTTGTTCATTGACAAACTCCCAGAGTGAGGAATAAGGAAAAAAAAATAACCAAAGAATGCCTGTGTGTGCTGGAACATCGCTGCCCCATCTACCAACCCAGTCCAACACAGAAAGCAAGTCATGGGAACACAGGGTGCCCAGCTGGTATCAAGGGCATTGTTCCTTCCCAAGAAAATTTGCTGGAAACTTTCTGTGGTGGTGGCAGAGTCCCTGAAGAGATTTGACCCAAAAAAGGGTGGGACACATCTGCTTAAAACAACTGAGTGGGTGGAAAAGACAAGGAAATGGAGCTTAATTTGCTTTGGAGGGTTATTGGCCAGGTAGGACACATTGGCAGAGGGCTTGGTGATATTTGCCAGGCAGAATAAGAGAAGACACCAAGGTCAAATGACACGGGCACAGCTCAGCACCTGCATGGGCTGCTTGAGGGAAGAATTCCCAAATTTACATCTGGTTCAACAACTTCTGATCTCACAAAAGTAACATTTAGACAAGGACTGGATCTTGAGACAGACAGCTATGGGAATGGAAAGAGAGGAGTGACCAGCTACCCATGGCCTCACACTGTCACCCCTGCTCCTCTGGCTCTGCCACCAGAGCTCCTGCAGAACTCTCCTACAGCATTCATGTCTCCCTGCCTGAAGGGAGGCAATCCTGACCTTTCTTGGGCCAAGAGTGAATGGAAGAGCCCCAGAACCTCAGCAGGGACTCCCCAAGAGCCCTGTTAGTGTCTCTTGTCCTCACAAGAGTCACAGACTGGTCTGTGGGAAGGTCAGCAAAGGGCAATATTGTCACAGGGATTGTCTTCTGGGAGGAAATATCCAGTGAGCGAGCTGAGGAGCTTGGAGGTAGCCAGGGGAGAGCGGTGTCCCTCAAGGGAAGGGTCAGGAGAGGAGGTGTGAGCCTTTTCTCTCTCATCCCTCCCATGCCATGAACTGCCACTCTGATCTACAGACAGTTCTGGTTGTTGCCCAGAATGATTTTGCCCAATGATTTTGCCAAATCTGAACCATGGAGACTGTTATTTATTCCTTCCCAGCTCAGTTTCCGTCAAACAAAGCCCCAGCACCTCACTGATGGATCCTTCTCAGCACAGTCTCCATCTGATGGGGCAGAATAAAGCCCTGGAACTCATACCAACAGACTCAGGACAGCCTGGGAAAGAGAAAGGCCTGCCTCTAAATCCCACCGGGGTAAGGATATGTGCTCCTCCTGCCTACCCTGACAAACCTGGTGCTGCATCAGAAACCTCCACAGGAGACTCAAGCTCCCAACTTACAACCATTGCAACCATTGTTTGCTACAGGACTTGACATGTGTGGCTGGGAACACCATTAAGGCCAGGAGGCAGGAGGTGTTTGAGGGGAGGGACCAGGGCAGAGCTGAGGTTTAGTGAGGTTTAATGTAGGAAAAGACTTAGTTGAAAATGTAGGACATGAGGAGAAGTGTCCAGGAATGTTCTTACAGCCTGAATCAGTCCTGTCACCCAGAGGAGGGAACGTGGCCACAGGTGGGACGGGCAGCGTGGACAGCATGTGGTGGGACCCCCAGGGCACACCATGGACAGGGGCCAGCACCACGAGTTACAGCACTGGGTCTGGCTGGGCTTCCAAACCTCTGAGACCCTTTCCTGGCCGCAGAAGTGTGTTCTGATGTGAGTTAGTTCTACAGAATTTGATAGGAACACAAATAAAAGGGAAAAAAAATAATACAGCAAAACCAAACCCAAATCCAATCAAACCAAACCAAAGCAAAAGAAAACAAAATCCCAAACAAACAAACAAAACAAACTAACAAAAACCACCAAAAAAAAAACCCAAAGTAAAGCCCAGTCTGGCTGGAAAGGCAAGGATAAAACCCTCACAAATTCTGGACCCACGAGTCTCTGTTTTTAAGATTTTACAAATATACAGTATCTAATTAGCATTATATGAGATATACAACATGCCCATTAATTATAATTATGCTGGATATATAATTTATATGCATGAAATGTAACTGTCTTCATGTTTAGGATTGGCACTCAGTGGAATTGGAATTTGGAAGGTTTTCTTGGGAGGCCATCACATGGAGAGAAAAATCACGGAAAGTTCCCGACCTGCTTTTGGGCAGAGAGACATCCCCAGTCTTGTGCTTCTGCTGAGGGCTGGGGAAAGATTTGCTACATAAGGAGTTCTGGGTTGTAACTGAGAGGAGAAAACGTGTTCAGAAACAGGGGGCCTGGGCCAGTGGAAAATGCTCTCGGGGAAGGGCTGTGGGGGGAGATGCAGGCTCAGGGGCAGGGGGGGAAGCCTGGCCTTGCAGGGCTCTCGCTGCAGTCGGGGCCTCCCCAGCACAGCTCAGCAGGGCGAAGCTCAATGACTTCTGCTGCCATAGGTTCAGCAGTGGCAAGAAGCTGGAGGAAGAGAAACCCTGTTCCTCCTTCCTATTTACATGTTGGAGACACCAAGATATTAGAATGAGTGGAGGAAAGGGTCTAACAAGCATTTCAGCGTATTTTGTGCTTATTGAACACATCAACCCCACTACTTCCTACACTGAGAGAGCAGGCGATTTGTAGGCACTAGTATGTTTGTATCTTACGAGTATATTTCATATAAACTAAAAGTTTATTTCTCAGCCAGGCTATTCTTGTCCCTAAATCTGCCAGTCCCCAAGGAAAGTCCGCCCTTGAACTTGCTCCAAGGGTGGCAAGGAACAGATGTGTGGGTGCTGACTGGTGTCGAGCAGCCTGGGGGTGACCCCCAGCAGCCAGAACTTCCCTCCTTGCTACAGAAAGGCCAAACATGAGGACAAGCCCCTTCCTGTCGGGATGGGGTGCTGTGTTTCCTCCTCTCTACCTCGGGCTGCATGGGACTGCTTCTACCTGGAGCAATGGATAAGTCCTAAATTTGTGGGAACAATGAGATGATGCAGGTGAGCCCTTGGAAGGAGCCATCGATTACTATGGCTTTCTTTGACAGAAACTGATGCACGTCAGGAAAATTTCCTCTATTATCCCTCACCATTGTCTGTTGGCTTGCTTGGGTTCTTCTCATGTCACCGATGAAGGGGTGGCTTTAAAAACAACGTGGATGGGACTGTCAGAGAAGTCTTTGCAGACACTGAGTTAGTAGAGGTTACCTTGGCCTATAAGGCCACTGCAGTGTGGGGTGCTGCGGCCACCCCAGTCCTTACAGAGTATGTACAAGGCCCGAGGTCCTATCACACAGTCACCTCAGTCTTGCTGGCCGTGCGATAGTGGTGGTGGTGGCCGGGGATGTAATGCAGTTGCTCCACGGTGTTGTGGCGGCGCGAGGCGAAGGCCTGGCGCTTGGCCGAGGTGGGGGTCATCCCCAGGGTGTTGTACAAGTTATTTGAGGCACTGGGATGGGAGTGCATTTTTGACATCCTGTAGCGATCCAAGACGGGCGTGGACACAAAGACATCCGTGTGGGACAGTGCCCGGGACATGGACGGCTCGGGGTACCCCGAGCGCTCCGGGGACAGCAGCGGGTCCTGCGAGTGCAGGCGCTCGGCTGACAGCAGCTGCTCGTCTGACAGGATCCGCTCATAGGACATGCTGAACTCCTCGGGCATGATCCTCTCAGGGGACAGCACCCTGTCCTGGGACATGGCCCGGATGGGGCGGCGGGGCCTGTCCCGGTGGTTGGTCTGTTGGGACATCTTGATGACGTTGATGGGGAGTGTCCCCCGCGCCGCCAGGTCGGGCAGGTGCCTCCTCCTCGTGTAGTACTCGTCAGCCTCCTTGTCAGCTGTGGGGAGGGAGAGGGAGGGGTTAGGCATGTCACAGTGCTGTTCCACCGGGGGAAAGGGGCTGTGCACAGCACACAGCCTGGAGCACCTCCTGGGGACACCTCAGGGACCATCAACCACCCATGTCAGGTGCTGCCGTCAGAGAGACCCCAGCCCTGCGTGGGTTGTGTCACCACGGGCCTATGGCAGAGGAGGGAGTTTTAATTGCGTGGAGATGGGGGCAGTCCCTGTGCAAACACCCACCTTCTTGCACCATGGAACAACAGATCCCGTGTGCCATCGAGTCCAGACCTTGGTGTGGTGTGATTTACACAGGAGGTGAGTTATGGCGAAATTACCAAATGTCACCTTCACAATACACCTCTAAAGCAAGGAATAGGCAGGTGAGCTGAGCAGGACAGTCCCCCGGTTGAGGAAATGCACATCTCGTCTCTGGCCTCAGACAGGGGTGTTCCCTGGAGTCCATGAGTGACATCATCACATTTTTAATTACTGTTTTTGAATATTTGTAAATGTGATCACAAAAGAGGTTTGGTGGTCATTGAGTGTTCTCTCTGAGACACTGAAACACCTGCCTAAGGTTTCAGTTTCCATTTTCTCAGGCACCTTCATTGATAGAGTTCATACCATGGAATGTTTCTTGCTCAGTTTGCTGTTTCTGCATCTTAAATGATCTCTTTTGCTCAGAAACTCATCACAACCCCACACACTCAGCCTCCTCTCTTTGGCTTTCAGAGAAACACTAGAGACTCAGAGAGGGTGTTGGTTTCTGCAGGTGCTACCATGTTAAATCACTTAAATCCTACAGCTGGAATGACCTGATTCAACCAACTTATAATTAAAAGAAGCAATTCCACAACTGTTTCAGTTTGGGGTTTTTGTTTGTTTGTTTTAGTTTTTTGTTTTGTTTTTAAACAACAAGAACACAAAAACTTCCTGGTTAACCCCTTTGATGTTCATATGCTGTAAACTGGGATTACTTACCTGGAAGGAGGCTTAGCAGTTCTTGGGCTTCAAGCCCAGGGCAGCCTGTAAGGAAATGTCATTAAGGGCAGGAGGGGGGAGGTATTTGAGGGGAGGGAGAACTTCCCTCTGTGCCTGTGGCTGCAGAGATGTAAAGCACAGGACATCAGTCCCAGGACCAGACTGGTCCTGTCACAAGGAGAAGAGCAAAACATTGGCCTCTGTCAGGGGTCAGGGGATGGAGGAATGTGTAATGCTCAACACTGATCATCTCTACGAGCCTCCTTCCTCATTTCTTTGTCAGAAGACCCCAGAGTGAGCCCCATCCCAGACAGCTGGCAGGCAGCCACCCTGTCCTTGGCAAAGACAACACAACCCTCGCTGGTGTGTAGGAAGGGGACTCCATGTGGACAGGTACAGCAAGTTTCTCCACCTTCCAGAGGAAACAAGCTTCTTGAGAAGTAACCTCATAGGAGCATCTTGGGATGGAGACCACAGAGCTGGGAACACACAAAACCACACGACCCAGTGTGCACTTTCCCTGCCAACTTGAGCCAAGTGTTGACTGGCAAAGACATCCTGTCCTACAAGACCCAACATGAAATTCCTGTGCAAAGTCTTTTGCTTATAAGACAACTATGATAAAGATATATGATAATGATAATAAAGAGGGACACCATTGATTTTCTCAGCTCAGTATTTCATTCTGTAGTAGGTAATGTGAAATGGGAAAGTATCAGGTTGTGGAAGAGGAGAACTGCA
This sequence comes from Myiotriccus ornatus, assembly GCA_036023395.1. Lineage (NCBI taxonomy): Eukaryota > Metazoa > Chordata > Aves > Passeriformes > Tyrannidae > Myiotriccus > Myiotriccus ornatus. Next base: position 10,546,800 of record JAYRBT010000043.1, read on the forward strand.
CATGCATGGAGATTCTGAAGGTTGTTTGAGGGCATAGCTCTGCTGCAGGACAATCTGGGCAATCCAGAGACAGATAAGGGAGGTGGTCCCACTTTCTGTAGGCATCCAACAGGCCTAGAAGTGAAATATGGGTGGAAATTTCCTCTCTCCTCTGAAATAGCCATAAATATGTTGGCTTGATGGACCACGTTGGCTGAGAGTTGAAGCCAATTGGCTGGTGTCCCATGAGGCAGAGCTCAGGTGGTAAATGGGGTGCTGACACCATCCCAAAGGTTTGCTCATAAAAATCACAGAATCTGCTGAGTTGGAAGGAACCCACAAGGATCACGGTGCTGCTTGCTCAGTCAAATGGCAGGAGAGGTGAGTGCCCAGAGGTGGGAAGGTCCTTCCGCAGTCCACTCCCACTGCCCAGTGACACAGCAGGGATCTCAAAGAGTCACAGAATCTGCTGAGCTGGAAGGGACCCACAAGGATCATCCAGTCCAACCCTCAGCCCTGCACAGCCCCATCCCCAAGAGTCACC
>JAYRBT010000043.1:10586607-10599387 GCA_036023395.1 Myiotriccus ornatus
GCTGCCAGAGCTGCAGGAGGGTTGGGATGATCCTCTGGGGCACAGGGGGTGACTCTTGGGGATGGGCCTGTGCAGGGTCAGGAACTGAATTCGGCGATCCCTGTGTGTCCCTTCCAGCTCAGGACATTCTGTGGTCTCTGACCTCCATTGCTGGTGTGCAGGATCACCCACCATCCCTCAGGAATTCCACATGGATTGCTGACTGTGCTACCCTGCCTGCACACAAACACCTTCCTGACAAGCAGCAGCCAGAGCTGACACTCCTGCAGGTCACTGGGGAGATAAAGCTCTCCAGACTGTGTGTCTGTCTCAGTTTCCTGATGCTGTGATAGACATTAATCAATCACAGCAGCTCTCACTCACTCTGTAATTTAACCACTTGCAGTGTTTGGTGTTCCTGCTGTTCTCTCCTGCCTAAATGATCTTCTGCATCCAGGGCACCTGTAGCTTAATGCACTGCTTGAGGTTTGGGCCATCAGTTATTAATATTTTTACCCAGTTTTCCCAGGGTTTGCTGCCTTGCTGTCAGGCTGATGGTGCTGGATCCCCTGTTGATGGCTCCCATCCGGAATGACCAGCCTGTGTTTCCAGCTCTTTAGCAATTCCTGGGAGCTCCAGGCTGGAGTTATGTCCTGTGGTCAGCAAACCCAGCAGTTTGTGGGTGTTGGGGGTCCCCAGCAGGTTGTCCAGGGATCACTGTCAGCCTGGCTCCAGGAGCAGCTCTGTCCTCAGTGGGAGCTCAGCTGGGAGCTGTTCCCAGACCTTCTCCTCTGTGGAGCTCCAAAGCATGTGGCAATTCCCAGCTGGATGTATCTTTTATGCAGCCCCTAAAGTCAGGTGAGCTGATCATTCTGGAAGGGTCCTGAGGGCAGTTTTCAAGGGAAAGGGTTGCCTTTGGAGGCAAACACAAAATTGTCACCCTTTAGTTGTATTTGTACTTTTCTACATTTCTCTGTCTGTCTTAACCTCCTTTCTTGGCACATCCCACCCTTGCTGCTGCCAGGAGCCAGTGGGGCACTCTCTGGCCCTGTGTGCCCTCGTGTTGAGCACAATGGACAGAAATCTGCACATTAGTAATTTCCTCTGTTGCACAGAAAGTCAGGATGAACAGTTTTTTAGAGAGGAAAAAATTGTTCCCTCCCTGTGAGCAACTGATGTTTGGGGCTTTGCAAAACCACCTGGAGAGGAGAGCAGGGATAGGGCAAAGGGCAGAGAGAGAGAGATACAGCGGTCAGACTGCACAGATGAGCCTCAGAGACCACCAAATAAGGGAATTTCCTGGTAATTAAAGTGAAGTTTGGGCAGCCTTGGAACTGACTGAAAATATAGGTGTGGTTACTGCTGTTCCAGCACATCACAAATGACCTTCTCGGAACCTTCCACCTCTTGGCATCTGCCTCTTGGTGAAGGGACTGATTCCAACAAAGAAAGAATGACTCTGGGGCCAAAGGGAATTTCTTCCTGGTAGCACAGACCTGTGTCAGCACTGAATTTTCAACTCCTTTCCCCATTCTCTCCCCTGGCACCTGCAGACCCCACACACAGACCTGTGAGAAATGTAAGAGAGAACAGTTCAGCTCCAGTGCTCCCTCCCTTGGGCAGCCTCGTGGAGACCAAAAAGGGGCATTGTTTCAAAAATAGGCTGATCTGAGTTTGACATAAAAGGCCCCCCCAGCTCCATCTAGGGCTGTGTATAAAATTATCCTGGCTTTTCTCGCTCCCCCTCCCCCTCATCGGGAAAAATCTCACCCCAGGCTATTTTGGAGCCCCAACGTGTTTCTTTTCATTCATGTTTTTCAGGGTACTACAGAAACATTTGCACTTCTGAAATCTCGTGTCTGTGATGTGTGAACTGCTTTCCATGAAAGGGAAGCCTGGATTCCCGAGGATCATTTCCATTCCTCCTGTTTTGAGGTGAAGGAGGAGGGAGGATTCCCAAAGCAGAGGAAAGAGCTCAGAAATAAGTGTGCAGGAACGTCACAGTCACAGAATCCTTAAGGTTGGAAAAGACTTTCCAAGATCATCCAATCCAGGTTGGCATCAAGACTTCTGAGGACTCAGATCTTAAACAGGGATTTGAAGACAAGGAGAAATGTGGAAAAACCTCCTGCTCTTGAATCACCATAAGAACAGCCCGAGGGTTGAGGAGGAGCCAGAAATAAAACCGAGGAGGGAAATCTGGGAAAGAAGCTTTGATAAGGAGACAAAAACGAGAGGGAGGAAGGAGCTGCCACGCAGAAAAGCTGTGAGATGCCAAGATCAAAACCCCCAGTAACCAGAGCTTTATGTGCTGCCCCTGGAGAGCTTGGACAGCTCTCACCAGCTCTCAGTGTGGTGTTCCTCACCAGATCTGTGTTTGGAGCCTGTCCTGCAGGACAGGGATGTCTGTGCTGGGCATGGTCAGTGCCCAGCCCAGTCCCACAGAGGAGTCCTACAGTGACTGCAATAATTCCCTCCCTCACACACCTTTCCTCCTGGCTCTTCCAACTGAGCATGTTTGGAGGGGAGCCACGTGGGGTTTCATTTTATCTGTGCTGTTGAATTCCAGCCATCCCAGTTTCACACTGGTTTTTTCTTTTTCCAAGGCCACAACAGTGTAAGGAGGAACACAAGGTCTTTGTTGGCAGGGGCTGGAATTTCTCTGCTCTCAGATGCATCCAGAGGACATTCCTACACATCTTGCAAAAACCCAGGTGTGTGCTGGGCCCTGGAACCAACTCCCTTCCTCAAGCAGCTCCATTCTCCACCTAATGCACTGAATCCTTTTTTAAGTGACATAAAAGGAACACTCTAAAATACAGGACTATTTATGTTACAGTACCCACGGCCTAGAATGAGCAGAGCGGTGAAGAGATTGCACAGACTATAAGGCCTGTAATCATCTTTAACTTTTCCTGCCTGTTAAATTGCTTCATTTCCTTTCATTCATGTATCTCAATTACTTTTATGTAAATATATACTTTTCTTGCCTTCTTTTCATGTTTTTTTATTTTTGTTGTTGTTGTTTTTTGGGGTTTTTTTTGTGTTTAAAAACAAAAGCCATCAATTAAAGAATGATAAAGCCACTACTAAGTAGATCCCACAATGATTTCCCTTTACAAAGGGAAGTGGGATCACTTTGTGATTCAGGGAACTTTAGCCACAATAAGTCAGAGACTGAATTAAATGCTTTCTAACTACTTGTATTAAATTTTTGGAATCCCTTGTTAAGTCCCCAACAGTTCAGCCTGAGGAAAGGGAGGAGTGTGAGGATTGCACAAGAGAAGAGAAAGCAAGTACAGCCCAGGGTTGTGTGTTGGGAGAGTCCCTGGGGTGCCAGAGCAGCCAGGGTGAAGGCAGGGAGTTCAAAAGACAAATCAAGAATGTGGGGACCTTTCTGATTCCCAGTAGCTGCCCCCAAGGGATGGAGTGATTTAAAAACTGGTTTGACTTGGGAAGGGAAAACCCAGAGAAGGGAATGCTGGAGAAAAGCAGTCCCTCTGCTCAGAAGATGGAAGGGAGTGAGGCTGCTGCCAAAACCTGTGGGCATGGCCAGAAATCAGCACTGGGGGGGATCTTGTGTCCATCCCAGCACGTGGCAACAGCAAACTGGGGGGATAAGGAGCTGGGATCCTCCCTCCTCCCCTCCCCTGGTGCTCATCAAGTCTGAAGTCTGATAGTGCTGTTTGGTACAAGCTCCAAAATCTCTTTGCTGAGCTTTCTCCCTCTGAAGGGGCTCCAGGAGCTGCGGCCTTGGCTGTGACTTCCCCAGGTGCCACAGCCAGAGCCTGCAGTGGGTTTGCTGGCATGTCCAGCTGGGGCTGGGTCTTTTCCACTGGGGGCTGAAAACTGCCTGAGTCAGCCCAGCTCTCCTTTACCACCCTGGGTGACCTGCAGGCAACCAAGAAAATCCTGCTCATGACACTGCATTGGAAGAGGAACCATTTCCCAACGTGCTACAAAGGTCCCCTTTAGATTTGAAGACTCACAGCTGGGCAAGTAAATGCAGACACTTCCTTGCCTTTCCCTCTCTGTCACCAGAGTTTTGGGCAGCTGTGACCCTGTGGGTGAACCAGGGATGTCTTTGCAGGGCTGTGCTGAGGGAGAGCTCACTGGCCATGTCACCTGGGGCTCTGTGCCCTTGTGCTCTGATTTTGTACATCTTTTCCCCACCCATGTCCTCAGCACCTCTTGTGCTTATTGAATCCCCAGAAGACCCAAACAGTGCTCAGGGATGCCCAGCCCTCTCCTCTGCTTCCTTTGCTGGAGCTGGAGTGGCTCAGCCCACTGAGTCAGGAAGATTCCCATCCAAAAATTACTTTATGCTAAGGCATATATGCAGTGTTTCCTCCTCCCTGTGGCACAAACATTTTGGCAAAGCCTGGGTGAACAATGAGCAGTTGGCACTGTTCACCTGACTTCTTCCAGCAGTGTGATCACTGATGCAATGGAAAGGCTCCCGAGGATGAGGCAGAGGAAAAAACAGAAGCTTTACCTGTTCCTCAAACCTCGGGACACTCATCAGTGTCCAGGCTGCTCATCAGCCCAGGATGAGCCTGAAGAGTCCTGTGCTGGCCACCCCTGGGATGCACTGGGGACAGGGAATGGTGCTGACTCAGAAATTTCAGGACTCTCTCAGCAAGTATCCTGCGGTGTGAGGGGTTAAACCCCATGTCCCACCTGTCCAACACCTGCAATTTTCCTTCCAGCCTCTCCTCAGCTGGGACTGAGCCAGAACTCTCCCCTCTTTTGATCTGGAATTACCACCTTAGCCAAGGCTGCCTCTCCTCTCTCCTCTCCTCTCCTCTCTCCTCTTTTTTCTCTTCTCTTCTAAAGGAGGGTTTGCCTTAAATCACTGACCACGCTCCAAGGGGAAGCTGATCAGTCCAGCTGCTTCCACCACCAGGATATACTGACATCCAACAGAGAGATATCCACAAACTCAGAGCTGGAGCTACCAGCCCTTGGCACTTGTGTGGCTGCTGTCAAACCTTTCAGCCATGTCTCAGACCCCATTATTTTAAGGCACAGCTCCTGCCCTTGTCTAGTCCACACAGCTCCATTTCCTGACTCACTGTCAGCTCTAACAGATAACAGATGATGTTCTGCAGTTCCAGAGTTCTGTCAATGCTGATTTATGGCTCTGATTGGAAGCCACGTCACAAGGGGTTCTGTGCACGAAGCAGGAATGCAGGGTGTCTAAAGTGGGGAGCAGAGGAGGGAGTGCAGACACATCGTTCACACTCTGTCAGGAGAGGCCACCCGGGGAAGGGATCACTGCAGCGAGTTTAAAGGAAACATAAGGAAGCATTTTCTCGTGCAGTGCCTGATTAAAGTGTGAAACACTGTATGGGAAGGGAAAAGGGGGGGGGCGGCGACGGCAAAAAAGCACAGAGAATTCAAAAGCAGATCAGACAGGAAACAATGACATGAGAGTCCAGGTACAATGCCGGTGCAGGAATCACTAAATTCCTGGTTATGTGAGGGGGAGAAGGAGACAGGGAAAGAGAATTCTGTGCTTTCATCAGCCATACACTTACTCTAAGCCTTTCTTGTGAAAGAGGAGCTGTGGGGCTGGATGGGACTGGGTGGGTCCGTAGTAGTTTCCTGACCAAGCAGAACGTGACTTTGCTGGTGGGAATTGGGGCACACAAGGACTTACAGCAAGGGAAATGCTGCCTGTGATACCTCAGGAAAACCAGGTCCCTGGGTGGGTGGTTTGTGCTGACAGCAACAGATCTAAATTTGATGGTAATTTCTATAAAGAAATCACAGACCTAAAATTACCTTATGTTCACATTCTGGCATAGTTTTCATCCACATTGCAGGCAGAAGACAGTCACCTACAGCAAGCTTGGAAAGGGTGATGTGACAATTGTGTCTTGACATCCATTTATGTGTTGAAGTAGAGACTTTTAGAGCTAAAAATCACTGCTGATAGACAGGAACTCTACAACAGCAGTCCCCTCCTCCCCAGTCCTCATCTGGTCCCAGCAGGGGTGGTGGCACAGGCAGGGGACAAAGGGCCATTTCGACATTGTTATCTGACCCGTGTTTTGGTTTGGTCACTGCATCATCTCATCCAGACACTGCTGAAGCAATAGAGTCCTTCTGAGTGCCCTGACTGGAACTGGGACAGCCAAAATCCACTCAGCTTTAGTGTGGGCAAGCCTGGTGTCATTCCAGAAATGGTATTGTGGAAATGGTTGATGAGGCCACTGAATAGTGGGGATCGTTGTCAGCAAAAGCACCTCCTCCAGCTTTGGCTTCCAATGGTGTCCCACCTCCTCCTGAACCCCTGATGTTTGCCAACCAGCTCTCCAGCCCCACAAGATCCCCATGTCCACTCCAGCCCCACAATTTCCCCACAAGCCCCACAAGCTTCTCACATCCTTTCCAGCTCTCCGTGTCCCCTACACTTGACTTTCACACCCTCTGGAGGAATAAGATTCCAGGGATAACTGCTTTCCCACACCAGAGTAGCTGTGTGATGTTTGAGAAGACATTTGCAATAAACAACTTTTGCTCCTCTTCAATAGCTGAGCCCAAAAAACTCAATCAATACCTGTGGCTGGGAATTGCTTAAAGAGCTCCTCAAGCCATGGATCATTGCTGTTGTCCCATGTGGGCAGTGTCATTTCTCTAACAATAATCATGGAATATGTGTGAATTTCAGTGAAGGACTGCACTAATGAACCTCTGCAGGATGGAGAGTAAAGCCCAGAGCAAACAGAGCAACCAGACAGACAAGTGGATGTTTAAAATAATCCCCTCTGAGCACTGAAACAGCCCCTGAATGGGTGGGTATCAAAACAAGGAGCAGGTAATTATGGCCTGTCGTGATGGGCTGGAGAAACACCAGCAGGCTCAGTCCTGGGCTGTCCCATATTGGAGACACACGGATTGTGATGGATTTTGCCCATATTGGCACAGATTCCCTTTGCTGGGATGGGGGCTGGAGCTGGGTTTGGGACCCAGGCCCATACCAGAGAGTGGCCTGGGGGGTTGCTGAGGCTGCTCTTCACTCACCCAAACCCCGACTTCTGCCACAGCTCACAGTGTGAAAGAGCTGCTTTGTGTCCCATCTGCCACTGTCCATCTGTGCTTCTCGTGGTTGGGCTTGTGAGGACAGGGAATGGGTGGGAAGCCAAGCACTCTGAATGACAGAGCTGAAACCTCTTCGGATTAGAGGAAGCTTTGGATTAGAGGAAGCTGGCCAAAGAGAGGGAGGGAGAAAATCCCCGTGGTTGGAGAGACTCAGCAGTGATGGAAGTGGGGAAAGGAGATGCAACCAGACTCTTCTCATACTCTCAGGCTCATGGTGTGACTCTTGGGGATGGGCCTGTGCAGGACCAGGAGTTGGACTCGATGATCCTTGAGGGTCAGTTCCAAATCAGCAGATTCTGGGATTCTGGTATTGGTGCTCAATGAAAAGACCAAAAAAAAAAACAAAAAACTAAAACTGAAATGCAATTTAATTTCTATCTAAATACAGAAACGCTTTTCTTGTTGTCATATCCCAAACTCATCTGGACACAGTCCTGGGCAATGAGTGCTGGATGAACCTGCACTGAGCTGACTGGTCTCTAGAGGTGCCTCTGGTCCCATTCTGTAGAATAGAATCACGGAATCATTAAGGTTGGAAAAGATCTCCAAGATCAAGTCCAACCTTTGACAAAACACCACCTTGTCAACTAAACCAGGGCAGTGAGTGCCATGTCCAGTCATTAAATATTGAGTTTCTTCCAGAAACCATGTTCTCCTGTCCCACTACAGGTAACAGGTTACTGGGGCTGGACCGGGATCAAACTCTCCCTCTCTCTCACCTCCCAGTTTTTTAGGATCAGTTATCATGTGACAGCTGGGATTCAGGATATCTCTGAACAGTGGTGCCTGGTAACAGAGCTGTGGAATTTTCCTAGCACTCCAAGCCCTACTTGGCAGCCCTTGGGGAGGTGATCCAGACAAACTGGATCAGCCTGGGTCACTCTGTGCCCAAGTTCTGCACTGGCTAGATGAAAAAAAAAAAGGAAAAAGAAGAAAGAAAGAGGGGGCAAAGCCACAAAGGAGGTGGAGGTGGGGCTGTGGAAAGCCTCACACGCTTCCCAAGCTCAGCTCTTGCTGCGATGCAGAGCCTTTAACCTAAATTAATAGATCCTCTGGGGTGTGCAAAACTGGGCTAATATTTTGCAAGAATAGCTCTCCCCTGCCTCTTGCCCTCCAGTATGATGAAGACAAAATGCCTTCATTATTGCAGCATTTAACAGTGTGCAGTGTTTATGAAGAGGCTGGAGGATGTGAAGGAATCCAAACCAATTACATTAATCTCCCAGCAAATAAAGCTGCAAATATTTACCTTCACTCTACTGCTTTATCTTAGTGGACAAGCTCTTGAATTAATCTAAATCCAGTCCTTTAACCTTGCTGGATGGATTGTTCTATCTGACATCAGGAGGTCACACAGACTTTACAGCTGGGCTGCAAAGGCAGATACCAGCTCATCTATAAACTGCATTTTAGGCACACGAGCCCTGTTTAAATCTCCTTCATCCACTGTGGTGCTTGGAGGAGCAGCTTTCCCCACCTCCCTCTAGTTCTGGGTGTCCCAGCACAACTCTGCAGTACAGGAGCAGTGCAGAAAACCCCATCCCATGGTGAACAAACAGCAGGGCAATGTCAGATTAATGCAAGACTGTTCCTGGAGTGATGTCAGCTCATCACCACGAAACCTTTCCTCACAGGAATCCACTGATCCAGCCCCAACTCCCCTTATGCCTCAGGCAAGGCCCTGGTCTCCCACAAATAAATCTGGTCTGCAAAGATCCAACTTGATTCTTTTTGCCTTTTTGTTTGTTTGTTTGGTTCTTCTGTTTGCTTTTTTTCCATGTGACACCAAATTCAGTGCTTGGCTGTGTGGCTTCAGCAGCAACACACCAAAGGTGGGAGTAGAAAATGAACTCATGGTACCCACAGGACTGGAGCACCAGGGATGGACAGAATAGGTCTGTTGTGTGAAATACCCAATTTTCTTACTATTTTGCCTACACCTCTAAGTTTTCTGTGACATTCCATTCTCAAATTGCAGCTCCTTCACCCCACCAATGACCCCAGTTCCCTGAGCTTGTTCCATCTGGTAAATGCAGTACCAGGTGTGTTCAGTCCCAGCAGGGCCTCGTAGAACCTTGGACAAAGCTCTGCAGAAATCCAGCTGCACAGGTTTGAGGCCCACCTACCAGGGATTAAAGGAGGTTCTCCTGTGTGGTCCAGTGATTTCTATCAGTCTTTTGGAACTGGAGAGCCATTCATGCACCATTCCTGGTGGCCTGCCCATCTCCTCCCCATCCCAGGGTGTTGCTGCTGCACAGCCCAAGGCAAGGCTGGAGGTGTGCAGGGACCTGGAGACACTCCCCCCACTGAAAGAGATGCCCCAAAATCCTGTTCCAGCACCCTGTTCATCCCTAGAGTGAAGAGACTTCACCAGGAAGGCAGATCAGTGGGAGAAGCGGGACATAAACTATTCTAGACGTGCTGGATTTGACCATGCCCAGCAAAAGCCTCCAGTTCTTTTGGTCTCACAGCAAGGCCCCTCAGGACTGGTCTGCATTCATCACAGAATCATTCAGGTTGGAAAAGACCTCCAAGATCATCAAGTCCAACCATTAACCCAGCACTGTCAAGGCCAGCACTGAACCATGTCCCCAAGTGCCACATCTACACAGGTATTGAATCCTTCCAGGGATTGTGACACCACCACTGTCCTGGGCAGCCCATTCCAAAGCCTGACCAGGTTTCCCCTGGTCTCCAAGTTCCTGTGAAAACACTCTTAAGTATGATCCAAACCAAGACAGGAAGAAGCCAAACTGCTTTCTGCTTCAGCCAGGGAGTTTTTCTTCATACTCTGCCCATGAGAACCTTCCAGAAAGCCTTTGCCTCTTGTGTGGTTGCCTGACTAGTTGTGCCTTTGTTACACCATTCCAAGGGGAAGCTGTTGGGGCTGCAGGCAGGAGCCTGGGCTGTGGTTACACCAACTGAGCAGGGTTTGGAAAGCAGCTGGACATCACACAGTGGAAATCATTAAGAATCATTAAGGTTGGAAAAGAACTCCAAGATTATTAAGTCCAAACTCTGACCAATCCCACTACACTATACTGTGGAGTTCCACATCCACATTTTTTTTAACATTTCCAGAGATGGGGATTCCACCACTGCCCTGGGCAGCCCCTTCCAGTGCTGTGTGAGACGTGACAAAATTTACAGCCCGTCCTGGGAAGGATGGTTGGATTTCATAGCTGTTTTAGGGGGGAATGATATAAGAAATGGTCAGACTTCCCAGGTAACCTGCAGGGAGTCTTGGGGAACTTGTGGAGAGCACAGCTATGCAAGAGCAGCAACATCTGCATAACCATATTTGCAACATTATATAAGGCCCAGGATCAATCTGCACACCTGAAACATCTGATTTTGCTGCACATGTAACAAAACTGGCACAAATGGGGAAATAGCAACTGATGGTGGAGGTGCAGAGGTAAAAGGGGGACAAAAAAAATCAGGAAAAGGGGAAAAAATAATAATGTGTGCAAGCAGTGTGATGGGAAACCATGCACTTGATCACCACAGCTGGAGCACAGCAACAGGGTCGGACGGGGCTTGGAGCAACCTGGGCTGGTGGAAGGTCCCCTGGCAGGGAATGGGTGGAATGAGAAGGTCCCTTCCAACCCAAACTAAACTTGGATTCTATGATTTGGGAGGCAGAATGTGGACCCAGATGGAGGGGGATGATTTCTGAGAGAATGATGTGGAAAAAAAGGGCAGGAGAAGGAAGAGAAGGAGGTGGAGGGAGCACTCAAGACTTCAAACGATCCTGAGATGAAAAGTACCATCCAGATGACACCTCGAGGAGTTAAAGGCTGCTGTGACATACTGGGGGCTCTGCCAAGGAGAGCTGATGAAACTCATGGAATGGAAGCCAAGGAGCCAAGGGAAGGCATGCCCCATCCCTGGAAGTGTCCAAGGCCAGGTTGGATGGGGCTTGGAGCAACCTGGGCTGGTGGAAGGTGTCCCTGCCCTGGGCAGGGGGTGGGACTGGATGTTTTTTAAGGTGCCCTCCAAGCCAAACCACCCCGGGATTCTGTGACTGTGTGAATGCACCAGCCTCCCGTGGGGCTGTGCCCCGGCAGCCAGGCTGGTTTATAAGATCAGGAGGAGCAGGATGGGGAACTTCACTTGGCTGTCAAGCAAGTCCCAGGCCATGCTGGCAGTGTGGTGTTGGTGCCTGTGCCCAGCCTGATGGCACTGGCAGCTCTGGCAGCTCCTACAGCTTCAAAACGTGGGTGAGAAGAGGCAGTGAAGGAGCAGAACTCCCTTAACATCCTTGATTCCTCACTGTCATTTTAAAACTGTTCTTGCTCTGAATTTCCTCCTCCTTGCAGATGATCAAACAATATAAAACAAAAACAAACCCAAAAAACCAAGAAACAGGCCTTCAAAAATCTCCCCCCTGGATTTGTTTCCAAGGATTTAAGGATTGGACAAGTGTAAAATCATCATTCCTAAGGAGAAACTCCTGATTTATACCATTATGAGGATGATCCTCTTCCCTCTGTCAGAGAAATGTAAAGTCACCCAGGGGAACCACGGATCAGCCTCTCCCATCTGCTCCATTTCATCATCTCTGCTGAGTGACCAGGTGGGTACAGCTCCAAACTGTACCTGGAATGTGTAGGAACGGTATAGGAATGTCCTGTATGGCATTCCCACCTCTCCCTCCACCACAGCAGACGGGAAAGCTCAAAGCTCACCCCTGTAAATCTTACAAGTCACCAAAAAGGAGCTCTGAGAGGTGGCAAAGGAACTGGAGTTATGGAGTTGAGAAGCAGGAAGGAGGAAACATTTTTGAGATTCAAAAATCCCTAGGAAGTGTCCTTATTAAATGCAGTGGAGCTGGCAGGCCCCTGAATATTTGCAGCATTTTGCAAGTCCCTCAATTTTTTATTTCAAAAATGGCAGAATCAAAACCATTTTATTAATTCATCTTAGCTTTGCTGATCTGCTTAAGGGAAGAAAAAGCAAATAAGTGATTCCCTCCACTCCAGATGAAGTGTTTCATATTGATGTCCTTCAGGGGAAATAATTTGTATTTTCATTCAGAGCTAACCCATTATGAAATATCTTTCAATTGTCATTTCAAGAAAAACATGGAATTTGCATTGAAACACATTGTTAAACACAAAACAAAAGTCTCCCAACTGAAAGGGAGGAGCTGATTGAAGGCAGGAACCCAGCACAGCTCTGCCCCCACACCCCAGGAAATTCCAGTCCAGAGGCAGCACCTGAATTCTGGCAGCCCCAGAAAGAACCAAATGCATACCATGGAGACAAATAAAGGCTTGAAGGGCACAGCAGCATCCAAGGAGTGGGAAAATCCAACAGGGAAATCACACACAACAGAAACAAAGGCGGGACACTGCAATAATCCGGGTTCTGGGTCATTAATTCCCTGTTAACTGATTTCATTCCATGCTCTGCACACATCCTGCTGCCTTTTATTTTACTGAGCCCAAATGTTTCCCTTTTCTGTTCCCTTCTAAAGGTATTTTGGTGCAATATTCCCAGTGAGCTCCCAATTTTACAAGGGCCTGGAGTGACAGGACAAGGGAAATGGCTTTGCACTGACACAAGGCAGGGTTAGATGGGATACTGGGAAGGAGTTCCTCCCTGTGAGGGTGGGAGGCCCTGGCACAGGTTGCCCAGAGAAGCTGTGGCTGCCCCATCCCTGGGAGTGTCCAAGGCCAGGTTGGACGG
>JAYRBT010000043.1:10628886-10640546 GCA_036023395.1 Myiotriccus ornatus
GATCCTCTGGGGCACAGGGGGTGACTCTTGGGGATGGGGATGGGCAGGGCTGAGGGTTGGACTGGATGATCCTTGTGGGTCCCTTCCAGCTCAGCAGATTCTGTGCTAACCTGTGATATTCCATCCCACAGCTGGCTCTGGAGCAACCCTGGGCTCCTTCCCCCAGGAAGCTGCATCTCACTGGTGTGTTCAGCTGAGCTCTCCTGGCTCAGCAGTGTCCTGTGTGATCCCTGCCCTGCTCGTGGCCACCGCGCTGCCCTTTCCTGACCAAGCCTGAGGAAGGCTCTCAGCTGAGCTGCCAGTTCTCCCTGAGCTCATTGCTAACAGTGTGGGAAAGCTTGGAAAGCCACATCCCGTGTTTTCTCCCCCTCCACGAGCAGTGTGGAGACAGAAGGAACCCTTCCTTCCCCTTTGTTGTTCCCCCTGCCGGAGGTTACCCCGGGGTTTGATGTGGTTTCGCTCGTGTTCCCCCACCCCTCACCCACAGCATCTGCTGCACCATTGGTATGGTTTCCACAGCCTCCCCCTCTCCTCCCACCAGGCTCTTCAGAGGGCTATAAAAGCCAGAGCTGTCCAGACTCTGCTGAGAAATGGCCAGTCGTGTCTGAAGTCGATTAAATAATTCAGGGTGGATGAAATGCCCTATTGCGTAATGGAATCTTTCTGCAGAGCTGGGGAGCCTTTCCCACATCCCAGTGGGCCTATTTTCAAGTCAATACAATTGAGTGTCAGAATATGCAATGGTTGAAATTAATCTGGAATAAGAATGCAAGTGATCTTTAGCACACACACTGCAAGACACCATCAAAATCATCAGATATCAGCCAGGAGGAACAGAAAATGATTCATTGGGATGCAGCGGGCTGGGGCTCAACACCTCTTCATTGACAGGATGTTTAACAAGTGTTTAATGAGAAAAAGGACTCAACATACCTAACCTAGCCCTTAATTTTTGCATATCTATTCATGGCAAGCTACAGATGCAGGTATGAAAAAAATGACCCTTTAAAGTTCACTCTTACCCTGTATTAATAAGTCTCCTGCAAGCCTGGATTACTAATGATGGGGGCAGGCAGCAAATTCCAGCTTGGAGCTGATTCACTGTGTGTTTTGGAACTGTGCTGGGCTGAGCTGGTTGTGACAGATGTAATATAAGACCCCAAAATAACAAATTAAGGGTATGCACCAGCACTTTGGGAAAGAAACTGGAACACAAGGATGCAAGCCAAGCAGTGGAACCAGCCCTGACAGCAGGGCACCAGGACAGGAGGGAGGAATCAGAATTTTCAAACTGCTAATGATAACTAAATTAATAAATCTCTTTCCTCCCATTCATCTCTGAATCATATTTACATGGACCAGCAAAACTGCTGGTTCCTGAGGTAATGCTTGGAAAAGGGGCTTGTTTTGGGGGTTCCAAAAAGAGCAGTGGGGTGTGTAAGAGGGGATAGTGGGTGTCCAAGGGGAGGAAATGGTGTCAGCCACAATACCTGACCCTGCTCCACCATGTTCGGTCCATGTGCACAGTCTGCAGCTCTGAACATGAGAGATCCACTGAGGTATGTGCACAAAGATCAGTTTGCATACAGATATGTCATTTATAAAACACAGAGCCTGTCACAGACACTCAGAACATCCAGGCAGGGATGTGCAAACGAGAGAACACGACGGATGGGGAGATCAGTACGTGGCAGGGAGGAAATGACCTGCCCCTGCATTGACACGGGTGTCCCACATCCCTGTCTCGCTGACAGGCTGTTCTGAGACTCACACAAACAACAGATTACTTGGGCAAACACAGCCCCAGCCATGAGTCACTCACTCTGTGCTCCTCTGCCGTCACCCTGCAGCGGGAGCAGCTGAGCTGTGGTGCTGGGAACGCTCTGCAGCTTCAGGGAAGAAAGAGATGAGAAGGTGGAGCTGTCACACCCACCTCAGCTGGAGACCCTGGAGCACCTCAGGAGGACCTTGGTTGCTAAGTATGATCTAGAACTGCCTTTGTCCTCTCTCATTTCTGTCCTTGTAGATCTTCCTATACACAAACATTAAACTGATAAAGCTGCTGCTTTACTCTCATCTTTGCAACAAGCCCGAGGGACCCTGGTGACACCAGAACCCCATTCCCCAGTGCTGGCCCATGGGATCTGGCTCTGCAGGAGGGGAAGGTTGGCCAAGGTGCCAGGTCAGTGCTGAGATGGTGGAGCAGGACACTCTGCCCTTGGAATGTGGTCAAACAACTCAAACAACACCCTTCTTTTGCAAGCTATGGAGAGGGGGGGCAGGTGATGCTAAAACCTGCCTGCCACATCAACCCCGAATGAACATCCTGGTAGTGAGGCGAAGATCTGGCAGATAAACTGCTACGCTGACCTGAAGACATATGACTGGCAGTCCACCAGTTTATGCTATGGAAGTCCAGTCCACTTTCACAGATCAGGTTCTCCTAACACACCCTTTGGGGGGTGTGGTGTGTGGAGGTTCCTCCCTTGAGAGGGGAGGCCCTTCCAAGGATAGTCCTCGAGGTTAAGAGAAAGATCTCTGCCCACAGCACTGGTCTGGTGAGTTACATCAACCTCTGTTTAATAATTATTTCTTATTTTTCTGGCTCTAATACAATTATTTCATAGAATTGCTTTGATATAGTGCACTACCCTATCCTATACTATACTAGCAGTTATTATCTTCTATACTGTGTAGTAAAGAATTCTGAATAAGATCTTTTAAGTCTCATCATTTGTCATAATAATTAATTTTATAGAAATATACCCAGTTTGCCACCTTTAACCCTGCAGGACAAAGTTGTACTTAAACTGTTCACAAAGCCTGAGGCTGAGATTGGATCCATCACCCCCAGGCTTCTCTCTGAGAAGGGAGTCCTTTCTGTACCTTGTGAGTCAACGGGAGGGTTTCTCTAACTAATTTGGGCTAAAGCCCCACTCCCACCCTAACAAAGGGCTCCCTAAGCCTGTCAGAGCCCACTGAACACACGAAAGGAGACTCAGCTGCTGTGCCACCCCTCAGCTCTCCCTCCCTTCCTGACATTGCCTCTTGTCCTCTCCCAAATGCTGCAGCTTCCAAACCTCAAACCCACGAGGCCACCACCTCCCCCTGCTCTGGCACCACGAATTGCAGGGTCTGTGTGTCCTCTTGCACACAGGGGCTGGGAGAGGAGGGTGAGCATTGGCCACAGATCAGGAACAATTTGTTCCTTTAAACATGTACAGACACAGTGAGTTGGGTGTTAATGGGATGACAAAGTGTCTGAGTGATACCTGTTGGGTGTAAGTCCTGCTAAAGGACACACACCGTGTTCCCACACACCAGGCACGTGTGCCCAACCAACTCCAGCCCAGGCAGCACAGCTGGCCCTGCCAGGCAGGGCTGTGCCACCACCAGAGCCCTGTGCCCGTGGTGAGGTACGACACATCTGCAGGACAGAGGGAACAGAGGCCCAGCAGGCAAATCTCACATTCAGCTGCAAATCTGCCCCATCTGCACAGACAAACTGTGATGTGGGGAGCTTTCCTGGCTCAGTCACCAGGGCTGCCCTGCCCAGCACTGTTCTCACCCTGCCCACACTGCAGAGCTGAGCACTGTCCTGGGCTCCAGCCTTGGAGTCCTGGCTCAGTTATTGACTTTTCCTGCCTGTGGCACTGCAGGAGAACATCCCCAGAGCACATTTCAGTGGGATGCTCAAAGAAGAGCCTCCTGCAATGCCCTGACTCAGAGCACATCTCCAAATGACTCCGGGAACAGGTTGGATCCAAAAGTCAGAGGTTACATTTCTGGAAGTGTTACTGGGCAGGCTGAGGGCACTGAGGACATTCAGGACACTGAGGACAGTTGACTCTCCTTGTTTTCAACACCTGCTTTTCAAGTTCCAGCCTCCTCCAGGATCTGGCACAAACCTACAAGGTTGTAGGGAAAGTTCCCTATGAGATGATCCCAAAGCAGCAGGAGGGTCTGACCCCCCAAACCCCTCCTGCCTCACTGTTCCCTGACCCCCTGCTGGGAAATTATTCTGGGTTCAGCTGGGAAATTATGCTTTTCCCAGCAAATAACCTCACTATTTTTAACACTGTTGCAGAGTTACCAGGAAAACAAAGAAGTCGTTTAGTGATGAACCAACATTATCATCTGCTCCACAGAATTTCTGCTGCTGTCCCAGACTGGTGGAACACAAGGAGCCCAAGAGCCCAATTCCACTGAGAAACTATTTTCAAGGTCTGAGACTGATGGTAAAAAAAAAAAAAGAAATGAAAAAAAAAAGAAAAATCAAATTTTACTTGAAAACTCAGCAATCATGATGTGAAATAATCAGTCTGGAGTGAATTTACTGCTCCTCAAGCTTTGTACCCTCCCTGTGCTTGTGGGTACGTGTGGGTGTTTGCTCCCTGTTGTAGCAGCTGTGTAATCTGTTCCAGCCTGGGGACTGGGCAGAGCTCTGAGGAGCCCTGGCACCCCTGTGAGCACAGTCCAGCTCAGGGCAGTCCCAGCCTGGGACACCTGAGAGTATCAAGATGCTCGGAATAGGCTGAAGAAGCTGGTTTTAAATCAGAGGGATGTGATAACTCCTGTCTCCTGAACTCACAGCAACCTCCACAGCACTTGGAGCAGCACGAGTTGCTCCTCCTACAAATAGGGCAGGCGGGATCCATCTGCCTTCCCCTGAGGGCTAAAAGACCCCCACAGCTCCCTCTTGCTAGAGGGGGGAAGAAACCCCTTGTGCCATCCACTGAATGCTCCTTTGGAGGTGCTTGTGGCCCCCAGGACTCTCCACACGGAACTGAAGGTTCTACCTCAGAATAAAACATCCAACTTCTACCTAACGTGGTATGAGATTAACCCTGCCATGTGCCTCACCACGGGCACCTCCATGGCCTGAAGAGTTTGGATTCATCCCTAGATCATCACGACACACTGACAGGTTTGAAGAACACCCCCTGTATCAACTTCATAGCCTTTAAATGCCAGGCAGTGATGCACTGCCCACTGCCATGGCAGAGAGGAACCATAAATCACAATCCTGCAGGAGCCTGGGGATGTCAGACATGTGGATGTGCTGATTTGGTCTCCATGGTAGTTTGGCATGTCTCGCATCTTTGTCTTCCGCCCAAAATAGATTAGCTCTTAAATATTACTCAGCACTTGGAGTTCTGCCACAGCACAGAAGACAGTTGAGAAAACACCAAAAATGTGTCTCCCAGAGCAAAGAAATGTTGAGATAAACTTCACTGGCTTTGTTCAGTCTAAAAGTAGAACCCTTTGGTGTAACAACGAGGCAGGGTGGGGTTATTTGGCTCATGGCAGCTGAAGTGGGGATTTTAACACAGGTACTGGAACTGAAATAAGACAAAACTTGAGCATGAAGCTGCTCAGCTAAAGCTCAGGACTACCCTTGCTGTAGCACTCATCTGTCCTGTCCAGGTACTGGGCTGCCAGTTCTGACTGAACGCAGGAAATCTTTCAACATTTCCAGAAATAATCAAATTATATCAGGCACAATCGTAACAATAGAGCCCCTCAGTCACTTGCCCCCCCCCAAAGTCCCTGCATTCACAGCACAAACACACAAATCATGGCACAGACAAAGCTACACATTTGCACAAGCAAACCAGGCGGTTTGCCTGTAGTACATGTGGAGATGTTCAGCACTTGCACCACGCATGAGTGGGAGTGTAAATCTGCCATTAAAAAATTAGAAATTAATATTATAATACTGTTTAAATGAAATGTGGGTTTACAGGTAGCTGAAAAGTAAATCCTAGGGCCATTCCATTCTGGTTTCCCCATAAACAGCCAAGGCATAGTTTGATTTTTTTCAGAAAACAAACTTTGGAAAGCCCTCCCTCCCCCGGCTGGGGGGCTGCTGTGGTGTATGGACAGTCTGGACTCCCCCTGCCCACTCTTCCACCTTCCCAGGGATGGGAAATGTGCTCTGTGGGGCTTCCAGCAAAGCCAGTGGAAAAGGTGTGGAAACCACGAGCCCATCCACAGGAGAGCAGAACCCCTGAGACCTTCCAGTGAAGAGAGAAAGCAGGTCTTGATCTTAGCTAGGAAGGAAGTGGGAAAATCACATTGTCCAGAAAACTGCTGGGAGATAATCCAGATGTCTGGGACAAAGAGCCAGGAATGTGGCCCTGCTGGGGGTTATCCTTGCGCTTGGTAAAGGTTATCAGGACACTGCACCCTGTGGACCATCTGTCCTGGGGTTCTCTTGCTGTCTCACCCTAAACACCCTCCTGATGTGATATGACATGACTGTAAAACTCCTTTTGGGTGGGCTGGAGAAAGGGAGACCTTGTGTAAATGTCCTTCCTTGGACCATTGCAGTTCCCAGCCCAGCTGGGGTTTGGAGGTGGTTTCTCTGCTCCCCCTCCCCCGGAGCAGAGCCAGACTGGAATTGCAGGGTATTGGATTACAAGTCCCACGGGTGCTGCCTCAGCCTCAGTAAACTTTATTTAAGCACACACAGACATACACAGACAATATACATAAATTTGTTTCTTCTCTGACAGTGCTACAGGACCAACACTACTGCGGATGACACTCGTGGAGAGCTGGAAAAAGTGCAGGAAATGTAAAAACCAAGGTCTTTTAATAATTTGTGAGTCATGTCATCCACAGGAACAACACAGGAGCGTTCAACCAGGTGAGCACGAGGACACATCTCCACATACAGTACATTGGTCTATAGAGGGGTCTCCACATACATTGTGTCTAGAGGAGAGTACAGTCTCGAGGTCAGGGGGGACACAAAACCAGACAGGGACCGGCACATGCACCCCCAGTGGCACAGCCCAGTGGCACTGCCAGGGTGGCTGGGGCAGGGGAGGGGGGACAGAGAGATGCTCCAAACACAATCTCACTGTACACTCTAAAAACTCACCAAAATAGGCAACAAGGTCGTCAAATGAACATTCATTGGGGGTTCTGGTGCCCAGCTGGGTCAGAGCTCACAGCTTTGGTGTCACCAGGACTCCTGGGACAGCTGGTTACTTGTCTTACAGAGCTCCAGCTGGCTCTCAACATATATTTTATATACAGTACATATACACAGAACATACACAGAGCAGTATATGTATATTTTTTGTGTTTTCCTGTTTGTACATTATATCACAGGTTATATGAACACATAAAATATATGTTTCAGGAGCTAAAAAGGAAAGAACTTTATAAAATATTCATCAGACACCCCCCACCACCACCCCCGAAAAAAAAATAAAAAAATTAAATAAATAAAAAAAAAATAAAAGCCCAGAAGTCAAACAAAAGAACTCCAGAAAGACTCTCTGGAAGTGGTCACTGCCTGCCCTGGGCCAGCTGTACATCCCTCTCCTTCCATCTGGGAGTACAGGAACAAGGGGGGTTTGCAACCATGCACCCAGGAAAACACAAAGCTGTATAAACAGTCCAACTGCACGGGCAGAGTCTGGAATCTGGACTTTGTCTGACTCTACACTCCCCCACCACCTCCTCCCCTGCCAGGATTTCAAAGGTTCTGCCCGAGCACAGTGTTTTACCTGCAGCGATATTTCCTGGACTAAACCTGCTGCCTGCAGTCCAACACTGTTCTCTCAGGGCACTTAGAACCCACTGCTGAGTTAGAGCTTTTTATTTAAAACAATCTTTTTTTATTTAGCAAAAAATGGTTTCCACTGTACCCTTCGTGTGTCCTCTTCCTAACGTGACAAACCCGGAGGAGATGAAATTATGGAGATCTGGGCCTCCACTTCGGTAAATATCCTTCCCATAGTGACCTGCCAAGGAAAAGGAAACAAAATCACCTTTATTCAGTGTGTCTGTGTGGATATATAAATATATATATCATATACAAGCACCAAGACCCCATCACGTGTTACGTTGTTAATACCAAGCTGAGGGTCTCCCAGAACACAACAGCTGCAGCAGCACTGCTTTACTGGCAGAGCTTTGTGGAGAACAACTGCACATTTGGATCATTCCCAAGGCAAGAACAGAACCTGAGAGGGGAACCGCTGATTTGCCCAAGCAAACACCCCTCTCTTGGGGAAATGGGCTCATCACAGGCTCAGGTTGAGGTTTGGGTCTGGTCTCACTCAGACCTTCAGGACTGAGGAGCTAAAAGAATTCAGAAGAGATTCTGGGCTTTGAACTTCTCCCATTCCAGCCACCCTCCTGACAGGATTCCTGCTGGCAGAGCTTTTGTCTCAGCACAAAAGCAAAGGTGCCAAGGTCCCCCTGTCCAGGCTGGACCCTCGTCCCCAGGAACAGGACAGCAAACTTTGTCTTTTAGCTTTGATTTGCTCTGGTCCATGAGTGGATCCCTGGATAGTTCCTCAAGTGCCACAGTCTTCTCAAAAGACTTCTTTGGAGCTTTCTCATCCCCTGACAACAGAGGAGGTTCAACAGACACCCAGCCTTTTAATATTTTAATACATTAATAAAGAAAAAAGCCTCCTGCCTGCCTGTTACCATGCAAAGCTCTGAAATGAGGACAGAGATAATTTTTCAGATACTCTTTATCATCTCCTCCCTTTTTCATGTTGTTAATGTTTCTATTCCTTTTATTTCAGAGAGAGGCAGAGATAAGATGGGTGCAGGGGGAGGGAAGGGAGGTGGCCTCAGGGGCCAGGACTGCATCTCAATCCCTGGTAAATCTCCACTTCTCCATGACTTTCTGCCCAAGCTGTGGTGTATCACTGCTCAGAGCCAGGCTGCCTGGAGGCTCTGATGGTCAAGAGCCTGGGGCTGGAGCAGGAGAGCTGTGGGCAGGGACAAGTGGCCATCAGGGATCCAGGTGGGAATATCCTGGGGCCATGTGCAGATGTTACAGCCCTATTTTTCAAAGATTGCTGTTTGTTCTCATCCACTTTCAGACTCTCTGGCAACACTAATAGGACAGAGACTTTGGAACCTACTCAGTCTGAAAAGTTTTCCTCTTTTCCCCTTAGCCAGTCACTCTCAGCCCAGTTCCCAGCAGTTAGTGCTGGTTTTCCAGGTCATTCCTACTGTCAGCAGAGTTCACCTTGCGTATGAACAATCTGAGGGTGAGCACCCCAACCACTCCCCAACGTCCCCAGATGTCACAGAACCATGGAATGGTTTGGGTTGGGAGGGACTTTAAAGCTCATCCAGTTCCACCCCCTGCCAGGGGCAGGGACACCTTCCACTAGCCCAGGTTGCTCCAACCTGGCCTTGGACATTCCCAGGGCTGGGGCAGCCACAGCTTCTCTGGGCAACCTGTGCCAGGGCCTCCCCACCCTCACAGGGAAGAATTTCTCCCCAGTATCCATTGTAACCTTGCCCTCTGCCAGTTTGAAGCCATTCCTCTTGTCCTGTCACTGCCCTTGGAAATAGTTTCTCTCCATCTTTCCTGTTGGTCCTTTCAAGTCCTGGGAGGCCACAGTGAGGTCACCCCAAAACTTCTCCTCTCCAGGCTGAACAATCCCAGCTCTCTCCCCTTTCCTCCCAGCAGAGCTGCTCCATCCCTCTGATCCTCTCGGTGCCTCCTCTGGACTCTCTGCAGCAGCTCCATGTCCTTGCTGTGCTGTTCCCAGGGCTGGAGGCAGCTCTGCAGGGGGGTCTCCCCTGAGTCCCCTTGTTCTGCCCCCAAACCCCCTCCCCAGGAGCTGCCTGGCCAGGACAGTGTGGCACAGCCTCTGCCACCCCAGGAATGTGCTGAAGAGCCCCAGAGGAGCTCACACATGGCAGGCAGGAGCTGCTCAGACTTCTGACGATGTTATTCCTGTCTAATAGAAAAAGCTTCCCACTCCCTTCCCACGCAGATTTTTTCTGGTCAAGGTCAGCCAAGTGCTCCCTGTAAACTCCTCAAAACACATAGAAAGTGTTTCTCTAGGTTTGGGAGGGCTAATAGAAGACAGTTTTATTCTTAGAGTTGCAAGGGGGTAGCAAAACCCTTCAAATTTGGAGACATCCACCCAGAAATTGGCTGGGAAATAAAAAGGAAACAAGGATTTTCTAATTCCATGAGTGAGATCATGGGCTCTTTCTCTCTTCTTCCTCCCTTGTTCTTGCAAGCTCTGGCTGCTGCATTCCTGGAAAAGGGTGGCAAACCCTTGCCTCTGAGTCCCTGGAATTTATTTGTGCTCCATGAGATGGTTTTCCTGCTCCTGGGAAGCAGAGATGGTTTGTGGCTGCAATGCCCAATTTGATTTCATTTTCTCTATCATTTTCTAAAATGTGCTGCATTTTTTCTTCCCAATAAGCCCATTTTTGCTCATATACCAGCAATTTCTGTGCTCTCAGGACCAGCCACTCTGGCAACTGGCCCTCCAGAAGTGCCATAAATTCCCTATTTTAAACAAGGATCAAAGAACCAAACAAATAAGTGCTTTTACCTCCAGCTGAAATCAGCTGTCTTTTCTATGACCCTTTGGAGAAACTGTTTAAAACAGAGATCAAGAAGGGGAAGTATATTTAAAAAAAGCAAACATTTACTGCCAGATTGAAGATTGTTCATCAGCCATTTGCTCTCTGAACCTTGCTCTTCCCCGGCTTATAGAACATTGTAGTTAAATTAAAACAACCCTGTGATAACAAGCCATTAGCATTGGAACAGGAGGGAGGTTTTCCCAGGAGAAACTTGAATTTGCAGACTTCAAGGAGCAAGACTTGTCCTGTTTTAAGGAGTAACTATGGGATGCCACACTTGCTTTCTGCGTTTTTTTTAATTCCTGCTCACCCCTGATCGTTTCTCTGGCCTTCACAGAATGCTGAATTTCGGAGGTGCCTTGGGGGCTGTGTGTGGGGCTGTTGTTCAAACAGGCTTTGCCACAATCACTCCTTGCCCAGGGTGTTTCACACTGGAAGTGAAGCTCTCCTGGACCTTCCCCACATCCTCGTGTCCAGCAGCCCCAGCGGAGCTGCAGAAGCTCAGGCAGAGCAGTGGGAGCACAGACAGACCAGAGAAACATCCCCATGTTGTTCTCTTTACCTCCTTTCTGTCCCCAGCCCTGTGCCCTCAGCAAGCTGCTGGGAGTCCTTCTGGAGCTGGTGGGGAGAGATGGCCCTGCCAAGAAGGGGGTTCAGCTGAGCTGAGCTGATGGAGGTGTCTGGCTCATGGGATGGGAAGGAGCCCCTGGAACTTATCCAAGATGTTCCCTCTTACAGGCTGAAGCTCAGTGTCACCCTCTGGTGAGAGAGCTAAAAACTGCCCAATTCCTTGAAAAAACATGTGTGCATGGAGTGATTTTCATATTATTTCAGATTCCAGGGATTTTTCATGGAATCATAGAATGGTTTGGCTGGGAAGGGACCTTAAAAACCAACCAGTCCCATTCCCTGCCAAGGGACACCTTCCACCAGCCCAGGTTGCTCCAAGCCCCATCCAACCTGGACACTTCTGGGGGATGGGGCAGCCACAGCTTCTCTGGGCAACCTGTGCCAGGGCCTCCCCACCCTCACAGGAAGGAATTTCTCCCCAGTATCCCATCTATCCCTGACCTCTGTCAGTTTGAAGTCATTCCCACTTGTCCTGTCACTCCAAGCCCTTGGAAATAGTTTCTCTCCATCTTTCCTGCAGGTCCCACTGGAAGGTCACAGTTAGGTTACCCCAAAGCTTCTCTTCTCCAGGTGAACATCCCCAGCTCTCTCCCCTTTCCTCCCAGCAGAGCTGCTCCATCCCTCTGATCCTCTCGGTGCCTCCTCTGGACTCTCTG
>JAYRBT010000043.1:10645416-10666273 GCA_036023395.1 Myiotriccus ornatus
GAGGGTTTGGATGATCCTCTGGGGCACAGGGGGTGACTCTTGGGGATGGGACTGTGCAGGGCTGAGGGTTGGACTGGGTGATCCTTGTGGGTCCCTTCCAACTCAGCACATTCCGTGATTCTGGGATTCCCAAAGTGTCCAGAGTCCCACAAGAACCTTCCCTGACAAGGCACCTGAGAGCAGGACCTGGCCTGGTGTGTCCTGCCGTGGTCTCGCTCTGGCCCAGCACTGGTGTGGAACAACATCCCTGATGTCACTGTGGCTATTCTGGGTTCAGAGGAAGGAGCTGTAGCGTTCTCCCAGCAGTGACGTGGGTGAGGAGGTGTCAGCAGTGGTTATCTCCGAGGGGATTGTGCCGTTGTGCCGCTCCGGCGGCTCCAGCTGCCGCCACAGGTGCCACGTTCCAGCCAGGGAGGTTTGTGTTCCTGAGATAAGAGATGTGTCGTCACAGAAAGATTTCTGAAGTGTCTCATATCCCTGGGCAGGTGATTAGGAGGCTGTTGACATCAGTACTATTATCAGCACTAATTGTACCCAAATGGCTGCGCACACAAGACCCAAATATTTCAGTGACTCTCTTGCTCTGCTCTATTGAAGCTTTGCAATTAGACAACTGTACCCAAGAGACTTATACCAATCAAATCCTTCCTCACTTAAGTGGGTCTGACCTTCCACCCTCTGGGCTTTATGGAAATAACCTGGACCACATACAGCAATGTGATTGAATTGGCAAGGAAATAACCAGTGTGATGTGATCCAAGTTGGACTTTCTCCCCCACCTATAAAGTTTTGTACTGCTGGTGCTTAAAAGTCTTTTCTCTGTAGCTATGAAAAGGAGAAGGGAGTACTCAGGACACACAGTCTGGTGTGTTTAGGGAATAAAGAGATCACACCTTGAGCACTGCTGAGCTCACACTGGTTTAGTCCCAGGTCCAGCAGCCAGGACTGCTTTAGACAGTTGTGCTCAGTTTATCTCATGTATAGTCTGCCAGGGCAGATACCACTTTCCTGAGCATCACCTGGGATTTCTTCAGTGTCTGAGAGCAACAATCTGCTCCCTTCCAGGTGGGCTGGCACCAGAAATCATTTCCTTATTGTGTTGGGACCAACAACCAACCCAGAGAGTAGCTCTTATTATTACTATCCCTTCAGGGTGGAAAACAAAAAAAAGGGGTTCCATTTGTACTCATCAGGTCCCTGAGTAGTATTTTTGTTTGTGATAAAGATCACAGACTGAAATGTTGTCCTGGACGTGTGGATTTGTCCTCACAGAGGGCAGCAGGCTGAGGGTTCAGCTCTCGGGTGGGTAGTGACTGAGGATGAGGCACTTCCCATCAGCGTCAGTTGTTCCAGGGTAGATTCACTCGAATTGCCTCAGTTAATTTTAGTGAATGGAGGTAAACTGTCCATCCAGGAGACAGGAAAGCTCAGGGCTGTATCAACCCCCATTCAGAGAGCAATAATAGCAGGAGAAAGGGCAGCAGTATGAGGAGAAACAAGCTGAGCTGCAGTGGAAGGTGGTCCCAGACTCAGAATCACAGCAGAAATCAGGTTGGAAGGGACCTCCAGAGGTCCCTCCTGCTGCCATCTGCTTAAAGCAAGGCCATCTTCATTGGCAAAGGAGGTTGTTCAGGGTCTTTTCAAGCTGAATTTGAAGATCTGCAAGGATGGAGATCCCTCAGCCTCGCTGGATCCCTGTTCCAGTGTTTTGCTGTCCCAGTGTGGATTTTTTCTCTTAAACCAAGTGCCTCTTGTCTCCTTTCATTTACAGCTCCACAAACAGCCCTGCTCTGCCCCTTTTTCAGCTCCCCACTAGTGGGATGTGGGGCCTCTCTTGGTCAGGTTAAACACACTCAGCTTCAGGCAGAACTGGTTTGTCCTCTGCCATTTCCACCCCACCAGGACCTGCAGCTCCACATCCCACCTCTGTGGGATGTTTGCAGTGCTGGCTCTGTGTGTTCCCCAGCCACCCCTCTGATCCCTGTCCTGGCTGGTCCTGCCCAGGTGGCTCCATGGCATTAAGCTGAGGGGAATCTAGACGTTTATACAGTGTTTTAGAGTTATCTTCATCTGTCACCTTCCTCTGCTGTCTGAGTGATTGCACTCTTGACACTAAGAGTGTCTTGGACAAGTGTTCAAAACGAGCCCAAACCACTGTGGACCAGTAAATAATGGTCTTAATACAATCTGTGTGATTGAAAAATGACTCTTAGTGTTTCTGTACAGCAGATGCCATTAAATGGTCATCTGATGCTTAATATATCTTGGAGATATGTACCAAGGGCTCAGTTCTGCCAACCTGCTGCCTTTAAAAAATGTGTTGTCTCCAACAGGATGGCGATACCAAAAGGACAGAGCTCCTTAGCTTCCTAAATATTCTCCAGTCAGCAGGGTCTGGAATGCAATGGGGAGGTGCTGGGCTGGAATCCTGTAGGATAGAATGCATCAGGATTACTGGGTGAATGGATCCTCTCCTCAGGAGGGGACTGGGCAGTGTCACACAGGGCAGGAACCTCCGGCCTCAGCCAATAAATAATCAAAAATGGTTAAAAATATTCTGCACAGGATGGCTGTGAACTAACATAATCCTCTTTGGGAGCCTCTGAGATCTTCCAAGGGTTTCTTTTGTAGAGCACATTAGTGTTGCAATCCATTATGCACAGGGACAGCAGTCTGGAGAGGAAATCATTTGGAAAATGGAAGGGACTTGAGTCCCAGGCTATTTCTCATATGAAAGACCAGAAATATGGCATTTAAGGAATGCCAGGAGATATGAGCAACACCAGCATCCTCCTCATCAATATGCAATGAAGGAATTTCTCCTCCTTACATCTTTCTTGGTACCCAAGGTGACATCAGACATGTTCCCTCTGCCAAGAGAAAAGAGCCTTTCAAACTCCATCATCCTTCAAAGGCCACTGTCCCTTAAACCCACACAAGTCACCTCCTTCCTCCTTTCCCTGTGGCTCCAGTGAGAGCTTGTGGCTGCCCTAAGAAAATCAGCGCATTTCACGCTGTGATTATTCCACTGTGTCCATGATATTCACAGAGGGGAAAAAAAGAAATCTTGGAGTATCCAGCCATCCAAGGGGAAAACATCGGCTGCAGCTGAACTGCGTGGCGTTGCTTTTTCTTGGGGAATAGCAGAGAAACCTCAGGGCCATTAAAGAAATCCCTAATGGGCAGAAAGCTCTAGGTAGGCTAATAGCTGTGTTGACATTCACCCAGGAATGTTGTTTAATCCTTGTCTTCTGGGCTGCTGGTTCTCCTCTCAAAAACTCCCTCCCCCCACTGCCGTGGTGCAGAAAAACTAGGGATTTCTGGGGTGTGGGGACCAGACCCCTGATTTTGGTCAATCTTAAAGGAGTGTGGCTTGGGAAGGGCAGTTTTGGTGCCCCCTTTAGCAGGTCCAAGAGCTGTGATGTGTTCAGGGTGACTCTGGGTGGAGCTTTCTGCTACAACGAGCAGTGTATCTGCACTGCAAGGAAAATGATGGAGGGATGACACAACCCCAGGGTGAAGTGAATTAGGGGAAGCATATGAAAAACTGAACAATAGCCAGGAACTACTTGCAGCAGCCACACAGAAAAAAACTGAGCTTTTAAGCCATATTTTTTATTTTATTATGAATTTTTTTTTTCTTCTGTTTCTGCTGCTGGATTTGTGGAACTGAAAATACTGAGTTCTAGCTGATGAGTGAAAATATGTTTTATTTTCCCCTCTTTCTCTCTCCCCAGGGCTCTGGCTGACATCCTAAGGCAGCAGGGACCAATCCCAATAGGACACTGTGAAAGAGAGACTATCTCGGCCATAGATACCTCTCCCAAAGAGAACACCCCAGTCAGGACCTCTTCCAAAAACCATTACACCCCCGTGCGCACCTCCAAGAGCAACCCAGGTAAGTGCTGCTCTCCTCTCTCTCTCCCCAGAGCAACCAGGGGCTGTGTTAGAAGGCAGCACAACATCCCACTTTACACCAGCAGACTTTGTAAACCTGAAATTAGGATAATAAATGGCTTTAAAAGGCGACCAGGCGCAGCGGTGCAGGGCTCAGCGGTGATGATTCTTTCAGGTTTCTGTGAGCAGAGTGTTCTCTCTCTCTCTCCAGGCATTTTAAAAATTCAGAGCCAGTGAGGTATAAATTCAGGTTGTACCAGGAGCTTGTATGGAGTGTAGAACAGTGTGTATTTCCAGCAGAACACATAAGCTGGGAGGCTTTGTGGGGCTCCCTGCGCTGAGCAGCTGGCAAGAGAGAAATCCAAGTAACTGGGGCCTCTGTGCTCGTCCAGGTGAAACTGTGGCCATGTGCTGAGAGGATGGTGTGGGAGGTGACCTAGAAGAGCACCAAAGGTCCTCTAGGAGCACTGGCCTGGGAATGAGGACACACTGGGGTGGGTTTTTTTTCAGCTTTTACTGGCTCGGTGAATTTGGTGAAATCATTTTCCTTCTGTTTGCCTTGATTCCCCCAGTGGCACAGGGCTGGTGAAGAGAGATATTCTTCTGAGGTATTTAATGCTTCAGATGTTGATGGTTGTCTGAGCAGTGTCTCAGTGGGTGCTGCACACCTTTGCTGGGGGGGATGTGGCACCTCTTCCATCAGTTGCCATCTCCCAGCTGATCTGGGTTTGTGCTCAAAGCTGGGCCCTCATTCACTCACAGGCCGTTCAGCCTCATGTGGAAGGTTCTGGTAGCGCTTCCTGACCTGTGTCACCGGGTGATCAGAGGAGGTTTTGCTCATGGTCCCTGCTGGGGAAGCTTTTGAAGGAAGGCAGTGGGAGCTCAGGCTGCTCCATGACCTGCAGGGCTCTGCTCTGAGTGGGAAGGGCATGTGGCCGAGGCAGGAACTGTTTGGTTGGGACTGTTCAGTTGGGATTGTTTGGTTTGGGACTGTTCAGTTGGGACTGTTTAGTTTGGGACTGTTTGGTTGGGACTGTTTGGTTGGGACTGTTCAGTTTGGGACTGTTCAGTTTGGGACTGTTTGGTTGGGACTGTTTGGTTGGGACTGTTTGGTTTGGGACTGTTTGGTTTGGGACTGTTTGGTTTGGGACTGTTTGGTTGGGACTGTTCAGTTTGGGACTGTTCAGTTTGGGACTGTTTGGTTGGGACTGTTTGGTTGGGACTGTTTGGTTTGGGACTGTTTGGTTTGGGACTGTTTGGTTTGGGACTGTTTGGTTGGGACTGTTTGGGTTGGGGCGGTTTGGTTGGAAGTGTTTGGGTTGGGAGTGTTTGGTTCAGTCTGTTTGGTTGGGACAGTTTGAAGGGTTTTGGTGCAGTGTTCATCACCCTGTGCAGACAGGCTCAGGTGATGGTGTTCTCTGGAAGCCTTCTGCTGGCAACAAAATAATTTTCCTGAGAACTGCAGATTCCTTTGCTCTCCCATTTCCCTCAGAAGCAGTGACCCCTGCCATTCTCTATAACAGATATCTGTGCAATAAAATGTTGGTCAGGAGTTGTCTCCTCAAGCTGGACATGATCCCATTACAAAAGGGCAGCAGTCAGTGAGGAGTCCCCTGACTGAGGGTTGGGACATGAGATGAGCAAGGTAAGATGTCTCAGGAGGGGAAGGCACCTTGTCAGTGTGACAGTCTGACCATCCAGCTCTGTGGGTCTGTGGGTTTGCCCACACTGTGTGAGGGACAAAAGCCATGACAGCCCAGCCAGGGCTCCAAGAGGCACCCACGGGCAGCAGGAGCCCACTGAAGGAGACATTCCCAAACCCAGGCACGAAGGAGAGGGACTTCACTCCCAGCACAGCCTCCCACAGCCCTTGGCAGCCGTAGGGTGATGGATCCGTGCTGCCAGTTGGACTGAATATCACAGCCAGGCCTTGCCAAAGCTGGGAAGGGAAAACTTGCTCTTGTAAACTGCCCAAAAGAACTTGTTCCTGGCTGTGCCTGCTGTTAACATGTCCCCACAGATCACAGGAGACAGGAAGCTAATCACTTACAAAGGATCCTGAGCTCATAAAACAGCCATACAGGGAATGTTCTCCTGTAAGGTTTCCTTGGCAGAACAGGGCAATGCTCTGCTCTGTCTGTGCTCTGTTACTCAGCTGAGCTGCAGATCTTTGTGGGAATCAGGAAACTGTATAAGTGAATGCTGAAATCTGGGAAGGAACGAAGTAAAAGTTGGAAAACAAGTAAGTTGAACAAGAATAAAGTTGGTAAGCCCTGGTGTGGAGGTAGAAGGGTCATTAATACTTATTTTTTTTGAGAAGGAAAAGAAAATTTTAAAAAGAGGAAGGAAAAGGGGACAGCTGGGGGGAAAACATAGAGGCAGTAATGAGCAGTAAGATCCAGGCAAAGCACTGCTCACTGGTGCTGCAAATTGGCTGGAGAAGACCACAGCTGTAGTTTTGTGGTGGAATCTGAAAAGCACCAGCTCTGCGGGCTGTAGGTTGTCTCAGCACTGCAGAGCAGGAGAGGTTGAGCAACCAGAAAGGACCGTCCTCATTACACACTCACTGATTGAGTTCTGGATTTGTTTTACTTGGAACTCTTGTTTCCAAACTTACAATTGGAAGGGTGCCCTGAAGTCCTGCTAAATAAACCATGGCTTCATTTTCCCATCAGGCTGGTTTGGTTTCAGTGAGCAGAGAGATTGGAGGTGACAGTGACAAATTGAGGTGGGCTCGGGCTCAGGCAGTGGAGCCCAAGCAAAGCAGCTCCTGCTGGTGCTGCTGAGGGCAGGGCGGGGGCACTGCACCTGCTGGAGTTCCTGAGGGAAGGATGGAAGGAGAGGAGGAGAGGAGATGGAGAGGAGTCCATCTCCCATGTGCCACCTCCCACCTGAAGTCCCCTGGGGTCATTCCTGTTCCTCTTGGATGCTCCCCAAGGAGGAGACCCACACGCAGCAAGGAGCCTCAGAGGAGAGAGGACCCTGCTAACTCTGTGCTGGGTGGGTCAGCCAGAGCCAGGCATGGAAGTGATGGGATGAGGACAGGCAAACCTCTGGAAACTTGGGATGAGAACCTCTGAGATGCACAACCAGCTCCAAAGCAGCAGTGGGACACTCGAGACACGGAGGGAGTTGGAGCTCTCTGACTGTAGCCTGCACACCAGCAGCCCTTTCAGCTCCCCCCCTGCTTCCTGATCCTGAATATATTCATAGATATTTAAGCAGATCTAACAGACACACCTGTTCTGCTGAGCTCTGCACCCTGGATGCCACACTGACCATCTGTGACCTCAAGCCTGCAGCACTGGCCTTCTGCTCTAAACCTACAGCCTGGAAACACCTCCACACCTTCCTTCCATCCTGCAGCCCTCACAAAGGCTGATTCCTTCCAGGGTTCCATAAGGACCATGCCTGTGAGGCACTGGCTGCCGGAAGGAAGATGGGACGAGTTTTGAGTTCAGGCTGACTGTGTGACCAGTAAAGACCCAGGAACAACTGGGATTTGGGGTCCCTCTGGCAAGCAGGATGTGGACAGCACAGAATGATGGAATCATAGAACAGCAGAACTGCCCCCAGCCCGTGGAGCTCCCTGACAAATGGTTTCTTGGTAGGAAAAGCCATGGATGCAGGGAGGGCAGGTGTGAAATGAAAGGAAGCACCACAGAGGATGAAAGACAACAATCAGCATATTCTGGGTCTTTATCCATTCCTGCACTGGCAGACACGGGGTAGAAAGCCACAGGCTGGAAATTTAATCTTTCTCTCAGGGCCTTTCCAGAGGGGCCGTTTGAGCCCAGGGCAGCACTCTGGGACCAGCAGTGATGGAACACCCTGTGGGGAGGTTCTTTAGAGAGATGCTGTTTTCCCCAGCAGTGATTTAACACCAGAGATAGAGGTGTTGGCACAGCTGACAAAGCAGGGACAGATCTGGGGAGAGAGCTGCAAAAGGCCATCCACATATATTAGAATTATTTTCCTGAGGAGGATTTGATGAGATGTGAACTTCATTATTTGCTAATGTTGCAGCGCAGAGCCTTGTCCAAAGCCCAGGAGAGTCAGAAGAAATCTTTCCATTAACTTCACTGATTGCAAGTGAGATTGTGACAGATGTACTCCTTTCCCTTCCTCCTCAAATATTTTAAATCAAACAGAGAGAGCAGTTAGATGTGTCCTTTCATGGGGGAGGACATAATTCCCTCTGAGGAATGCTCATATAAATCCCCCCATGGGAGTGTTTTCAGGTGCTCATAACAATAAGATGGTCTGAGGGTAATAAAGCTTCAGAGAGGGGGAAGTGAGGCAAGACCCTCTAAATTTCCAAGCTGCCCACCCAGGGCTGCAGTGCAGGAGGAGCAGGGCCTGCACCAGTGATAAAAGCTCTTTGCAGCCACAATAAAAGTTGTTTTCAGGTCTTCAACATGAGCCAAACTTTCCTGCTGGCTGTCAATCTAGAAAGAAACCTCTTCATGAAAGCCACCAGAAAACATATCCCAGAAGGAGGGAATACCCTGGAGATGTGGATTGTGGAGAGGCCAAGCTGCCCCAGGTAGGGCAGCCCTGCAGACTCTGCCTCAGCTCTTTGCTCTGGCCAAGCACAGCTTGAGACAGACAACAAGGGCTCCTGGCTAAGCCTTTGAGGATTTAGATGCTAAACCAGAACACTCATCAATCAGGTTTTCAGAGCTGGTCAATGAGCTTCTGCTGGGAAATGTTCCCACTTCCCCGAGCCAGGCTTTTGGAGTCTGTGAGAGCTCCACAGCTGGACATCAGGGAGCTGCTCATTCCACACCCAAGGACTGAGCCATGAGGATTAACCAGGAACTTCTCCAGTGTCCCCTGCACTCTCACACGCCTTTGAGCTGAGCAGGTTTTCCGTGACAAGGCTTCAGGGGTCACTTATACCTTTGCAGAGCCCGTGGCCACTGCTCTTCATGGGGGCTGTGGTTGGTGCTCAGCTGCAGAATTCACTGCTCTGGGTGACAGTGCCAAGGGAAAAAATAGTGAACCTTTGTTCCAGTGCATTTTTGTGTAATTTTAAAGTCAATAAAGACAACTGGGAAAGAAAGGAGGCTGATAGTGATGGAAGCGGAGCGTGGATTGAGTTGCAATATCTGGGCAGGGGTCCAAGAAGAGGGGAAGGAAAGTTTACTGATTCTGGCACGTTCTTAATGGAGTATTGCTTGCAGCTCCTCACCTCTGTTTACACTCCTCTGGAGTGTGATAGGATCAGCAATCATGGAACAGGAGAGGCTCAACGTGGAAAATGTCCGTATAAAGATTTCATTCTTCACAGTGTCAAAAGCAACTTTCTGGAGGCCAATTTAATTGTTGTCAATACTGGTTGCAAATTGGCCTTAACATTTTAAATTGATGTTTTCTGTAAACTGCTGTGATTAATGGAAGAAAAACATTGTGTTTCTGCCTTTCTTCTGAAGATCTAATGGATGTTACAAACAGTAATTGATCTAGGAAGACACACAGAGGCAAACAGGGAGAGGCAAAGCTGCTAGAGAAATGATTTTCCCCTTCCCCAGCTCCCAGTAGAGCTGCAGGATGAAACAGGGCACAACAGCTGCTTAGACAGTGGGCTTGGTTGTTTTTTTTCCCGGAGGAAACTCCTGAGCAGCTTTAACTAAAATCCCTGAACTGCAGGCAGGATTGTTCTGACTGTAAATTGCCACCAGGGTGTCAAATCTGAGTTCTCAAAAAAACCCAAACCTGCTGTCTGAGCCTCAGCCCACACATCAAAGTGCCTGGAGCCTGGAAGATGCCGGGAGTCAATCCCCGCTGGGCACCAAGTTCCCAGATCATCCCAACACAGGCTCCCCTGTGTCCTTGCTCACAGGCAACTTCTAAAAACCCTGCTCAGGTCTAAGACTGCACGGGACACAGCTCAGTGTTACAGATTTTGGCCATGAGTGGGTGAGGCCCTGGCACAGGCTGCCCAGAGAAGCTGTGGCTGCCCCTGGATCCCTGGAAGTGTCCAAGGCCAGGTTGGATGGGGCTTGGAGCAACCTGGGCTGGTGGAAGGTGTCCCTGCCCATGGCAGGACATGGAAGGAGATAATCTTTAAGGTCTTTCCAAAGCCAAAACACTTTATGGTTCTATGAATTCATCATTTCACCTCTTCCAGAGCTGATTTTGCTGGGTGAATGAGCTAAAAAAGAAAGATGTGACAGCGCCAGAGCCAGGAGAGAGGAGTGGCCATGGCAGAGGATGTGGGAAGAAGAGGATGGAGTCCTCTCCTTCAACAGCAAATGAGACATTAATTAGACTGACTCAACTGCCTGGGAAACTGGAACTTGAGAGGAAAAAGGGGCAAACTTGCAGATCCAAATCAAGACACAGTTCAGGGCTTGAATCAAAACCTCCTCAGGAGCAGGACCCCCCTCACCTGCTGCCTCCTGGAGCCCTGGGATCTGCTGCCCTGCATTCCTTGGTGTAGGACCCCCCAACCTTCCATCCCTGTTTCCCAGGGGACCTGGGTCTGAGAGGCTGCTGGTTAGGGCTGAGGTGACAACACCTGCAGCTCAGACACCCAGTGCTCCCCAGGGAAAGGAACTGTCCTGTCCTTTCTCCCAGTACTCCATATTCTCCACAATACCTGTGCCATTACTTTCTCTAATGCCCTCTGCTCCCAATCCTTTCCCACATCTGGAGGAGGAGGACAGAGAACAGGGTGAGGGGAACCACATGATTTAAACATCCTTCCTTCCAGTCACCAACACAGCCTTTGTAGTGTTACAGGACAGGACAAGGGTATGACCTGACCTTCCCCCTTGGGGGTTGTGCTCCAAAACTATTTCCAACTCTATTTTGTATGTTTTCAGAACAGTATTTCTTCTCCCTTTCCAATCCAGCTGTACAGATTGAGGAACTGGGAAAGCATCCAAATGTATCAGGTTGGACCACCTACACACACAGAGTCTTCATCCTCCGTAACTCCATCTCACTGCTCCCTGTCAGTTTAGCTGTGACTCTCCTGCCTCCATCAGTCCCACATCCCAGGACCCCACCAGCCCAGCAACCTCAGGATTTGCTCTTGAACACAGCAACTGTTGCAAATATCAGGCAGACAGTGGTGGAATGGTTTTAAAATAAAAGAGATTTAGATTAGATGTTCGAAGGAAATCCTTCCCTAGGAGGGTGGGGAGGCCCTGGCCCAGGCTGCCCAGAGAAGCTGTGGCTGCCCCATCCCTGGAAGTGTCCAAGGCCAGGCTGGAGCAACCTGGGCTAGTGGAAGGTGTCCCTGCCCATGGCAGGGGCTGGAATGAGCCGAGCTTTAAGCTCCCTTCCCACCCAAACCGTTGTGTGGCTCTGGGATATCACAGCCTGGCCGTGGCAGCCGCTGTGCCCCCACTCTGGCAGCACGGGGGGCATGGGGGGCACAGGGGGCTGCTGCTGCCTCGGGGCAGTTTAGGGCATCACTCAGTGTATTCCCACAGCCCCTCAAACATGTTGGTCACATGTCTGCACCAGACTCCTGAACTTTTTCCTCATCACTGCCTCTTCTCTGCTGGAGCACAGTGCCAGAAAATGCTGCTTCACTACATTCCCACATTATCCATGTGTTTTGGTGGGTAGTTCTCAGCAGGCTGAGTTTCACTGGGAGGCTTTGTTTCAAAGTAAATCTATATGTTTAATCCTGGCTCCTGCTCACAACTTGCACTAGTCTGTCTTAAAAGTAAAAAAAAAAATAAGAAAAAATGCTGTTGCCATAGTAACCCCCGGGTTCTGGTATCACTGTGCTGATCAGCACTGCTCGCCCAGCCTGGTGGCTCTGGGACTGTCCAAGGAATGCTGAATTCCACCAAAACACTTTTACAGACACCTGGTATTTATTCCACAGCTCTGGGTGTTGCTGCTCTGCCGTGGCTCTGTGGTTCATGTGAGCATCACCCCCTCAGACGTGTGTACACACACACAGTGTCCACCTACTCATTTGGTTCCCCACAGCAGTAAGACTTGCTTATTTTTTTTTCCACATTTTTGTCAAATTTGTCACTCGTTAACTGGTACAACACATAAACCCATAACTGGTACAACACATAAACTGCCATCAGTCATGGGAGATATTTGGGCATGAGACACAAGAAACTGTTGCAACTGTCGTTGCTTTTGAGTCTCCACCAAGTTCACGTGTAAATATATTTGCCCTGGGGATGTTTTGTTGTCTCCTGTGTCTTATTAGTGGGGTACAGTTTTCCCAAAGGCTCTTTTTTCACAGATTACCCTAAAACTTCACAGCTCAGTAAAAGGCTCAGGAGACTGTTGTATTTTGGTGGGAGACCAGGATAAATCAACAGCTCCAGGCAGCAGGAGGTGCAGCCCCGGTGTGGCCGAGGGAATGAGGAGTCTGTGGGAATCAGGGAGCAGCCCTTGCTCCTCTGTGCTCCATTTCCCTGTGAAAGGGAGCTGGGATTGCCACAGGGACTGGGAATCAAAGGCATCTGCTGTCCTGGTACCAGGGGTGAGTGAATACTGCCAACATCTAACCCTGCACAGGGTAACTTGGGGCTCACACGAGCGAGGATCTGGAGCCCCCACACCACAGAAGTGAGCAGCTGGTGTCCTGTCTCATCCTCCCTGCACCAACCCCAGCACATCCACCTCTCCCCACTCTGCTGGACTCACCCTCCCTCTTGGGAGTGGGATTTCAGTGGCAGGACACAGAGTAACTCTCACCCTCCAAACCTTCTGAGACAGAAACTCTGACATTTTCTGGTGGCTCAGAGAATGCATTAACCCATTTGGGATTTTCCTGGGAGGGAAAGCACTGGGGCTTACCATAACATGGGATGTGCTGGGAGGAAAAAGCAGATGGAGTGGCACTGAATTGCCTTATCTCCCATAAATCCTCAAGGTTTCAAAGCTGGCCCTGTTTCTTTCTTTTCAAATGTCAGTGAATGGCACCAGGACTATGGAGAAAAGAAAAAAAAAACGCTCCTGGAACTCTTGGCGTGTTTTCCAAGTGGTTTCCCTAATTCTTCATCCACCTGCACCTTAACTAGTGTCTCCCAATAGAGCCCAGGGGCTGGAAAGCGCTGCTGGGGGACTGGGGGATCGTTTCACACCTGCTTTGTGTTCCTCTGAACAGCTGTAAATGACAACACAACTGCGAAGCACCGGAGGGGGGGGGATTGGAACACCTTCCATAGCCATTCCCACACCGAGCCCGGCAAATTAATTCAAATACTTGCTGGGGATTTGGGGGAGAAACTCGCTAATTCAATGAATGAAGGAAGGGAGTAATTTGAAACAGAGCCTGGCTGGTTCGGAGGAAGGGAGAGAGGGGAGAGGGGAAGGCAGGGATAACCTGCAGGGAATGTGGCTCATCCTGGGCTTAGAAAAGGGACAAAGCCCATCCTGAGCCCGTGACCAGGGAGAGCAGGGCCAAGAGCAGAGATCCTCCCCTGTGTGATGTTTGGGGTGGAAACCTCCCCTGTGTCTGGCTGGAGATGTTTGCCACGATTTCCACAAAGATTAAAGGCCTCTCCTGCATTTGTTCACATTCAGAACAAGCTCAGAATGTGCCTCTGGGTGGAAGGCACTGCTGAAAACAGTACTTTGAATACATACATCTCTGGAACCTCCTGACTCAAATGGCTTATTAAAAGCCTTCCCCAGATATATCAGGCTAACCAGAGTGCTAGGCTGGGCTGTTTGCTGCATTCCAGGTGCTAATCCTGTCAGTGGGCTCTTCTTCACACCTGCAGGTCCCCCCAGATGAAGAGCAGAACATTTTTAACCCCAGAAAACTATCTCCATTTGCCCCTGTGGTCACCTCTTCCCTGGCACATCTGGGGCTGGTTTTGGACCAGTGTATTCTCTTGGTGAGGCATATTCTGAGAATTGAAAGCCCAGCAGAATATGAAATATAAAACTAGGCCAGAGTCTTTCCTCCAAGTACAAAAAAAGAGTCTTGGCATTGCTCTCCAGCCTCCTGATCCTGGTGGTGGACAGAAGGAGCAGAATTCCAGGCACAGATTTTACACACCAAGTAGGTGACACCTGGGGATCTTCACTGCTGTGAACAGTGGTTTTGGTTTTCTCT
Source organism: Myiotriccus ornatus (assembly GCA_036023395.1). Classification (NCBI taxonomy): domain Eukaryota; kingdom Metazoa; phylum Chordata; class Aves; order Passeriformes; family Tyrannidae; genus Myiotriccus; species Myiotriccus ornatus. Next base: position 10,659,368 of record JAYRBT010000043.1, read on the forward strand.
TGGTGAGTTTTGCCTATTCCTTTATCAGAGCTGAAGAAATAGATTTAAAACCAAACAAGCAAGCAAATTCCTCCACTGTCAGAGTTGCAGAGTCTCCAGTCTGGAACTGTGCTCAGTTTTTTGGACAAAGCTGAGTTTGAAGGAGCTCTGTGTCCAAGAAAATTGATACTTGCACTTCAAAAACCTCCTCTGCTGAAATTCATCTAGAGAACCATCTTCAGATGAAAGGATATTTTGTAACAGAAAAAAGTGTTTTGTTTTTCTTGTGTAATGTGATGTCTTGATCTAAAGGAGGGAAATGTTCAGGCAGAGATGGTGGAAAATGATGGCAATGTGTGTTTTCAGAACGTGAGGGCACCCAGGGAGGAAAAACTCCCCAATATCTTAATCTTTGCACTGTTACTGTCCATAGCAGGGGGGGACAGGAGAGTCCCCCGGGCAGGGTAGGGGCTGTTTCTGGTGATCTCCCTGAAACTGAAGAATCAGGGAAGTTTTGCATAAAATCTTATCAGTGAAATGATAAAAATCCATCTGGACTAAATACTCAGTGAGGGGGTTTGAAAGGGGAGGTGCTGAGGCTCCCTGAGCTCAGCCCAACCTCTCCTCAGGTGAGTGGAAGGTGTCAATATTCGTCTTCAGAAAGGCCCGAAGCTGGTGCTGGGGGTGTGAAAGACGAGCTGGCAGGGCAGGGGCACTGTGAGAGATGGCACTAAAACGAAGGAGGAGAGTCAGGATACAAAGGAGGAGAGGCAGGATGGCTTTTGAGAGAGGAGAGCACACATTGTGAGCGTGCCAGTGCCCCGGGAAGGACCGGCTGACGTGGGCAGGGCAGTGATGCTGTCAAGGCACTGCAGTCATTTTCCTCTGGAAATTGTCAGTCAGGTCTTTCATCAATAGTGCTTGAGAACAGCATGGAGTGAGAGGAGAGGTCTTCTCAAGAATTAATAACAGATTAAGTGACAGGAAGCAAGGGATGAGAACAAACAGTTGGGTTTTGCAGCGGATGAATGATTGGAGCCCAGGAGGAGCTGCGTTGGGACATGTGCTGCTCAGTGAGGGTTTGAATGAGCTCAAAAAGATGTCCAGAGAGGTGCCAAAAGGTTGTGTGTGATGTGCAATTATTCTGAACTCTCAAATCTGGGGCTGACAGCAGAGATTTAACTGTGTGAAGATAATAATTGAGTGAAAAGCTTTCCAGTGTCAGTGAGAGGGAGGCCAGCAAGCTGTGCCTTGGACAGGGAGCTGGTTGGGGATCCTGAACTCCCAGCTGGGGCTTTAGGTCTCAGTACTTATATATATTTATATACCTTTGCATTTAGTTGTTTAAAATATGAAATCTTGGAGCAAATAATTTTCTGTGCTCGTAACTCAGACTGTCTGAGTCTCTGACCCTTCCAAGAATCCAGAACAGCTTCTATCAACCTCTATCAAACCTCTGGGTAGTGAGGCTGATGCTCAGATCCACTCAGAGCCCAAGGGCCTCTCTGTAAGAGCAATGTGCTCCTGGAAGACTGAGCAACAGGGGATGCTGCACGAGCCAGGGCAGAGCCCCCCTGGGAGGTGGGAGATGGGAGATGCAGCTTCCTCAGAGCACCCAGCACCCAAAAAAGCAGCCTTGGGGTGCTTTGTGCTTGCCCTGTCCCCCCTGGGCCTCCTGGTGGTTCTTCAAGGCAGCCAGGTCTGCAGATGCTCAGGGAGGCAGCTCCTGCCTGTGAGACGTGCTGCTCTCCTTGGCCTATTTGCTCATTACCTCCTCAAATGTGATTTTGATTAAGGAATTTTCCTAAGTAATTACTATGTAATTAGCAACTCAGCCAAAGAGAAAATAGTCCAAAAGGCAAGGTGGGAGGGTGTTTGCCCTGAGGGCCAACTGCTGCTGCCAGGGAGGGACAGCAAAGTCCAGCACCACAGGGCAGATGGACACAGCTTTGTCCAGAGAACTCCAGCACTGTGGGGCAGCAACTGTCTGAATTCCTGTTTCCTACCTGGAAAACAAAGCCAGCACTCACTTTCTGCAGCATCTGCCTCAGCCCTCAGCAGGTTTCTAATGCAGCCCTGGGGGAGAGCTGCCAAACTCCAAGGGCCTCATTCCAAGGCTTGGGCAGTGAAAATATAAATATCCCTCCAGTTAATTTTGGGTGCCATAATCCATCAGCGGCTGTCTTGGGCAATTTAGCTCCATGCCACCTCCTGCCAGCCTGGGCACTAAAGCATCCCACGCTCATGTCAAACTGGCAGGTGCTGGGGCATTTTCTACCAGCTGCAGAAAAGGGTGGTGGGACAGTCTGGGGGGTCCAGCAGGGCCAGCTGGAAGACACAACACTGGGCTGGTCCTGTGTGACCAGAGGTGCCAACAGTGACTGGCACAATTCAGGAAGGGCTGGGGACTGGGCACAGGGGGCTGGAAAAGGGACATGGAGTCACAGACTGGTTTGGGTTGGAAGGGACACTAAAGCTCATCAAGTCCCACCCCTGCCATGGGCAGGGACACCTTCCACCAGCCCAGGTTGCTCCAAGCCCCGTCCAACCTGGCCTTGGACACTTCCAGGGATGGGGCAGCCACAGCTTCTCCGGGCAACCTGTGCCAGGGCCTCCCACCCTCACAGGAGAGCATTTTTTCCATAAATCTCACCTAAATTTCCCTTCTTTCAGTCTGAATCCATTCCCCTTGTCCTGTCACTCCAGTTCCTGATGAACAGTCCCTCTCCAGCTTCCCTGGAGCCCCTTCAGATCCTGGGAGGTGCTGTGAGGTCTTCACTCAATCTTCTCCTCTCCAGGCTGAACCACCCTCAGGGGGAAGGATTTTTTCCTAATATCTCCTCTAAACCTACTCTCTGTCAGCGTAAATCCATTCCCCCTTGTGAGGAGTCCTTTCCCAGGGAAGAATTTCTTCCTAATATCCAGTCTGAACCCACCTTCCTTCAGCTTAAGGCCATTGCCCCTTGCCCTGTCCCTCCATCCCTTGTCCCAAGTCCCTCTCCAGCTCTCATGGAGCCCCTTTAGGCCCTGGAAGGGGCTCTCAGGTCTCCCTGGAGCCTTCTCTTCTCCAGGCTGAACAATCACAGCTCTCCCAGCCTGGCTCCAGCCCTTGGATCTCCTTTGTGGCCTCCTCTGGACTCGCTCCAGCAGCTCCACGTCCTTCTTGTATTGGGGCCCCAGGGCTGGAGGCAGCTCTGCAGGTGGGGCCTCACCTGAGGGGGCAGAGGGGCAGCATCCCCCTCTCTGAGGTCAGTCACAGGAAATCCTGCAGGAGGTTCATTTCTCACAGCACTGGGGGGCTCTTTAAACACTCACAGGTTGGTACCACAGGGGCAGCAGAAGAAGGACCAGACCCTTGGCCCTTCCCAGCCCGGCAGGGCCCTCCCAGGCTTTAAAAAGCTTTAAATACCCCTGAAGTGCCAGACTCCTGCAGATGTCTGCACGGACAGATTTACTGCATTCTGGTACTTGAGGAGAAGCCACTGATCTGTCACTTCTCTCCAGCCTCTTCACTCAGCACCAGAAGATATTAAAACACTCCCAGGAAGCTCCCCCAGTCCTGCTTCTCAGTAGCCTTTTAAGTTACACTTGTTTTCCTCCTTCTTATTCACTGACATTTGAATTATGGTATTACTAAAGGACAATCCTATAGGCTTCGCTGTAGATCTTTGATACCTTTTTTCTGCTCAGCCATTGCCAGCCCAACCTGGACCCCTCTGCTGACACCTCTAAACCTTGTTGGGACAACTAATGTCAAGCATTAAATGCATTTGTCATGTACAGCTGGAGATCTCCAGTGTGTTCCCAGCTCTCCACTGGGATCCACATTCCCGTCAGCAATTAAATACACTACAAGCCTGGCAGCCAGTTTATGCAAACCACCTCCCAGACTTGTGGAGTGGGGGATTCCTTAGGGATCCTGGCAGGATCAGTGCTGGGAAGCCTCTTGGCTGCACAGTCTGATGGTGTGTGTCCCCAGGGCTCTGCAGAGATCACCCTCTGCTCCCAGGGAAGGATGGGGCTGTTTTCCAGGGGCAGCTGCAGAGCACTCCAAGTCCAGGAATTCAGGAAAGCATGGAAATACAATCACTGAAAAATCCCTGATAATCATGCCTGTTATCCCAAAGCCATTTCTAAAGCAGTATTGACTTTCCCTCCAGAAAAAAAATCCTCCCTGGCTTTTAATATCTTAGTTTTTCCCTCAAAGTACTTAATGATGGAGAGAACCAACATCCACAGTTTCTGGGGAAACTGAGTCAGGGGGAGGTATGGAGCATTGCCTAAGGTCCAACAGCCGTAGGGGGGTTAATCCAGAAACAGGAGATGGGTCTTTGGAGCCTTGGGGTGGATCTCTGTGTCCTGGGAGACACTGTTCAGGCTGGGATTTGGGCATGGATCTGGGGTTGTGTTACATGTGGATTACTGCAGAGCTGACAACACAGCCCAGGGCAACTCCCTGCAAACAGGAGTTTGTCTTCTGGCCCCTGTGAACCTTCCACCAGCCTCGGGAGAAGAAAGAGTGAGTGATGTCATGGAAGGGCTGTTGCTGGGCTCAGGGTCTGGGTGACGATGGCAGGAGGCTCCTGGTGCTCAGGGAGCTCCAAACGGGTTAATTAGGAATGTGCAGCTGGGCTGAGTTGGAAACAAGGCCAAGACTGATCAGGACAAAGGGGGTGGGAAGATGCAAAAAGACAAGAGGGAGGATTCCCAGAAGGTCCCCAAAGGTAACCTACTGCAGGTGTCACAGGAGAATGAGCAGATTATAAAATCCCAGATGACTCTGAGCATCTGAGCACGATGTCCCCTCTCAGACTGACTTAAGAAAGGATTTTGACACTTCAGCACTTTATAAACTTCAGCAGGCACCATCTACATCCTTAAGCACATGAAGTACCTACAAGAGCTTCTCCCTGTCTTTCCTAATGTCAGCAGGATTTGCCCCTTAAGTACTGGCTTTTCCTTTTTAATTGGGGCTCAGTTTGAGATGTGCTTTTGAAGTTGCTATTCCCAACTTCTCTGCTTCCAACTGAAGGCAGAAACCATAAATGACTATGTTTGAGTGTGTGAAACAGAACAACTTGCATCCTTAGACTGTGAATTCCATACACCCATTTATTTACTTATAATTATAAACAGAGCTCTTCATAAATATTTATAAGGAAGCTCCCAAAGACCAGCTGAGAAAATAAGTATTATCACCATTTATCAGTTCTCAAACTGAAGCACAGGCAGAGACATGACTTGGCCAACAAAACCAAGCAGGCTGACATCAGACTCAGAGTGGTTGGGCTTGGAGGGACCTCTGGAGATGATCTGGTCCATCCCCTCTGCTCAAGCAGGGTCACCTGGAGCAGGTTGCACAGGATCACACCCAGGTGGGTTTGGAGTATCCCCAGGGAAGGAGACCCCACAGCCTCTCTGGGCAGCTGTTCCAGGGCTCTGGCACCCTCCAAGTGAAGAAGTTTTTCCTCATGTTCAGATGGATCCTCCTGTGTGTCAGTTTGTGCCTGTTGCCCCTTGTCCTGTTGCTGGGCACCACTGAAACCAGTCTGGTCCACCCTCTTGACACTCACCCTTCAGATCCTCACAGACACTGATGAGGTCACCCCTCAGATGTCTCCCCAGCTCCCTCAGCCTCTCCTCAGCAGAGAGATCCTCCAGTCCCCTCATCATCTTCATAGACTTCACTGGAGCCTCTCCAGTGGTTCCTTTTCTTTCTAGAACTGGGGAGCCCAGAACTGGGCACAGCACTGCAGATGTGCCTCACCAGGGCAGCAGAGGGGCAGGATGCCCTCCCTTGCTCTGCTGGGCACACTGTTCCTCCTGCACCCCAGGATACAACTGCCCAGCCTCGGCCACAAGCCCACGCTGCTGGCTCAGGGACAGCTTGCTGTCCACCAGGACCCCCAGGTTCTTCCCTCTCAGCTGTGCTGGTGCCTGGGCTTGCTCTTCCCTGCAGGATTTCCCCCTGGTGAAGCCACGCTGACTGTTCCTGATAACCTTTGTTCTTGCACAGATTCACTTCCCATGAGCAGTTCACACCTGTCAGGGTGTGGGCTCCCTTTGGGAATGATAAACTGTTCCTGCTGCCCTTGAGGGCTGGATCTTCAGCTGCTCAGAGCCTCCCTTGCCTCACGGGAGTCCCCTCAGAGCTGGGTCACATCAGGTGGCACAGCAGGTGACATCAAACTGCAAAGGCAAGACCTTGGCAAGGTATTACCGATTGTTCTTTCTTAATGCCTGGGGTACAGGGGGAACAACCACACCAGGAATCCAAGGGAAACTGCCTCTGCCTTCCTGAGGACATTTGGGATCCTTTGGGAATTGGCTGGTGTCTTTCTGAGCTTCCAAAGAGAGCTGTGTTGAATCTTGAGCAGTTTGAATGGTGGCACAGAAGGTCCCAAGGCAGACGATGTGACTCAGTGGGAGTTCCCATGTCCCAGGTGGGAGGTACCTGTGGGGTTGAGTGTTCCGGTCTCATTTAGGGCTGAGAGAAATGACTGCAAACAGAGCTGATCCTGCTTCTGGAGCAGCCAGAAAAGCAGTGCCAGGATGGATGGATGGAAGAAACTGCCAACATCCTGTAAAAAAGTCTGTTGCTTCCTTAAAACATAAGGAAAAATTATCACAGTGTCTGAGATGGAGAAGTTTTGGTCCAAACACCTGTCCCAAAAAAGTGGTGCAGGTTTGAAAAAGCTCAGTGTGTCAGCCAAGGGATTGTCCCGCTCTGCTCTGCCCTGGGGAGGCCTCACCTCAACATTGGGGCAGTTTGGGGGACACAATGGAAGGAGAGATTGAGCCATTGGAGAGTGTCCAAAGGAGGGAACGAGGATGGAGAAGGGCCTTGATCTGAAGCCGTGTGAGGACACTGAGGGCACTTGGTGTGTTCAGCTGGAGCAGAGGAGACTGAGGGGAGACCTCCCTGCA
>JAYRBT010000043.1:10678633-10689607 GCA_036023395.1 Myiotriccus ornatus
GCACAGGGGGTGACTCTTGGGGATGGGGCTGTGCAGGGCTGAGGGTTGGACTGGATGATCCTTGTGGGTCCCTTCCAACCCAGGAGATCCTATGATTCTCTAAGTGCAAGGCTTACACCATGACCTGATAAAGTACACTCAGACTGGTCAGGAGAACACTCTGCCCGGGGTCCAGCCCTCTCTGCAGCCCCTGTGCCACTGGACAGGTTTCTGAATAAAGCAAATGAGTCACTCAGATGTGACAGAGCTCTCAGAGAACATGACACATCCTGCCCCCCATCTCTGTAAATCCCTCTGTTTCTCTCTCTGGGTGATTTTTAGACCTTTTCTAAAATCCCTAGGGATGAGCCAGTTCTTCCCAGTCATTCATGGGCCAGATGAATGACTGGAAAATGGGAGGATTCAAAAGTCCTTTGAATAGAGCTCAGAGCTGCCTGAAATTAGGATATTTTTCAAGGCTTAGAGGGAGAGAGCAAAGAAAGCTCACTCCAGGCTTGCAGAATTCAGCAAAGAGTGTGGGATGGGAGCCCTGTGAGCAAGGCAGGGCCTGGGCAATCCCTGCCATGCACAGGAACAATTGCAAAACCCCAAGCAGGGCAAGGGGAGGAGCAGCTCTGCTGTGCTGAAGGCAGGAGCTGCTGCTCAGGCAAGGTACCCCTTGGCTGAATGGGAATTCTTTGCCTTAAATCTTTGTGCTGCTGCCACTTCACTGGTTTAAGCAGCCAAAAAAAACCACTTTAGGAGTTCCATTGTTGCTGCCTGCAGCCAGCACAGCAGCCCAGGAGGGGCAGGAGGCAGCATTCCCTGCTGGGCAGAGGAGCACGGGAAGGAGCACACTCTGCTGGGACTTCTGGTCCTGTGGACATCCAAATGGTTCAGAAAACTGGGTTAATTACAGCAGAAATTATCACAGAATGCTTTGGGTTGGAAGAGACCCTAAAGCTCATCCAGTCCCACCCCCTGCCATGGGCATGGATACCTTCCACTAGCCCAGGTTGCTCCAAACTAGGTCCAAAGCTCCAAGCCCTGACCTTGAACAGCTTCTCTGGGCAACCTGTGTCAGGGCATCACCACCCTCACAGAGAACAATTTCTTCCTAATATCCCATCTAACCCTGCCCTCTGGCAGTTTGAAGCCATTGCCCCTTGTCCTGTCCCTCCATGTCCTTGTGAAAAGTCCCTCTCCACCCTTCTCATAGGCCCCCTTTAGGTACTGGACTGATGTCTGGGAAGCCCTAGGAATGAAAATAAAGCTGCATTTGGGGGTTTGCTCTGGTGGGAATGTGCAGTGCATTTTCCCAGCTTTGTTTTTGAAATTCCTTTTCACTCCCTGAGCATTCTACAGGATGTGTGGCCTGGAGAAATGAGGACAAACCCAAGACATGGAGCACCGGTGAGTGTGGTGGGGCTTGCAGGGAATGCTGCTGTGGATCAAAGGCATTTTTTGCCAGTCTGTTATTTCATTCGGAAGTGGCTCTGACAACTCACTCATAGGCTGAACAAATCTGGAGCTGACACCATAAACTTGGACTACGTGTTGTGCTCTGACCACACTGAGGGTTGAGAGAGGGTTGAGAGAGAAACCTGATGGCAAGAAACTGGACCCTGTAGTACTTGAAAACCCAAATGGAAGGGTGAAGGATTCATGGACAATATGACCAACAGCATAGAGGAGTTTATAAGAGGTAATCTGGGATCTCTTGGAAACAAGAGCAGTCCTACCTTTAGACTGGTGGAACTGGTTAAACTGGTGCTGATAGCTCAGGGACACTCAAAGTGTTTGATAAATCTGCTCTGTTTGGTACTCTGCAGTCATGGCTTGACCCTGCAGACAAGAGGGTCACCCTGGTGAACAACCAGTCACTGGTCCTGCCCCTGATGCTCCCCCAGGACAGAAACACCTCCCTGAGCCCTCACCTTGCCACCTATTTGGCATTTGGAAGTGGATTTTCTGTTGAAGACTCTCCCCTGCCTTAAACTCCCAGGTACAGTGACCTCACCTGGTCTGGAGTGACCTGCACTGATTTATCCTGGCTTGGTTTGCCAAAGCCATGCAAGCCCAGGAGCCCTTTGGCTCAGGGACATCCTTGGGATGCTGAATTCATGGGCAACATCCCCTTTGCAGCACAACAAGCAGATCACAACGTGCAGAGGGTGGGGGTAGGTGGGACAACAAGTGAGATCCTCATACTAAGAGCTGGAGGGGCAAGAACCCCCACGCTGGGGAGGTTTTATTTTGAGAGCTGTTTGTAGATGTAACCACCACAAATTGCCAAGCACTGATCACCCCAGCAGCTCTCCTGTTCCCACTGCAGAGCCCTTCCACCCTGCAGCTCCCTGTTTCTCTGTGGAAGCAGGGGAGGAGATGCTCTGCTGCTGCCGAGAGCAGGCAGGTCCCAGCCTTGTAGATTCCCAGTGCGCAGGGTTTGTGGCAGTGCAGGGATCCCTGGCATTTAGGAGGCACTGACTCCTCTTTCTTGTGTCAGCAAGACCCAGAGCAGCACCTCTGAACACGCCCTGCATGTCATCCTGCTCCACGTGGTCCATGTTCTTCCCAAGGAACCCAGTTCTTCCCTGCAGCTGGTGGGACTCTGGACTTGCCCCTGGGGAAGTGTCCACGGGTTTGCTTTCCTCCCTTCCCTGACAGTGAGGCAGTTCCTCACCCAAGGCCATGTGAGTGGTGGCCCCGAGTCCCCCGGTCCCACCCGGGCACTGGGACTTTGGGGCACAAAGATCCACGTGGAGTCAGTGAGGGGTTCATTGTCCACCTTTTACACTCCCATAGAATCCACAGGGGATGGTTTTTAAGAACTTTTAAACTGTGTAAAAAAAAAAAAAAAATTAAAAAATAAAGAAACCCAACAGGGCAGGATCCTAAATTCTGAGACCCGATGTAAGTGAGATTTGGGGGTTCTCAGAGTGACACTGAGGGGTTTTTGTGGGGAAAGGTGGTCAGAGATGGGTTCTCTCGCTGGCCTTTGTTGGCCTGTGTGGGGATGGATGAGAGGCCATGCTACAAATTCTTCTGAGCTTCACATCTGGGATAACCGAAAGATCTTTCCTGGGAAAAAAAAAAATGCTCCAAGGACCTTTGCTGCTCTCCCTGTGCCTGGGAAGCATTTAGCAAACATGCTTGGATTTGAAACTTCCCCGTTCTGTTTTTATTAATTCTCCCTTCGCAATAATCCTCAATATGCTTTGCTTCCACTCAACGAGCAAGAGGGGAGCAGTGCCTCAGTTAATTTAAGTCCTACAAATTCCCATCTCTGCTGGGGAGAGATTGTGCTTCCTCGCAGATAAAGCAGCTTCTTCATATTTCAAAAGGTTGCAGATTAGATCTGCTTACTGCTGTACTTTTATTAAAATTTCCATTTACATTTTTTTTTCCCCCCGTTGATACAATTACAGAAAAGGCCGAAGGAAAACCTTCGATTCGTAGCGATCCCTGAACACTGAAATATCCTGTGGGGTACATGGATGTGGCAGGAGAGCCCTGTTTCCTGCACCTGCAGATGGGCAGGAGGAGCTGCCTGTCCTCCTCCTCCTCCTCCTGTACCACGTGCTGAGCACTCAGAAGTAGCACAGAGTGTGACCGAATTTCTCCTGGAGCAAAACAGGAGTTGCCTCTGAACAAGAAGGCTCCAGGGTGACCTTTCTGAGGCCTTCCAGTGCCTACAGGGCTCCAAGAGAGCTGGAGAGGGACTTGGGACAAGAGCCTGGAGGGACAGGACGAGGGGAAATGTCCTGAAGCTGAAACAGCGTGGATTTAGATGCAATATTGGGAAGAAATTCCTCCCTGTGAGGGTGGGGAGGCCCTGGCACAGGTTGCCCAGAGAAGCTGTGGCTGCCCCTGGATCCCTGGAAGTGTCCAAGGACAGGTTGGACGGGGCTTGGAGCAACCTGGGCTGGTGGAAGGTGTCCCTGCCCATGGCACGGGGTGGCACTGGATGAACTTTAGGGTCCCTTCCAACCCAAAGCATTTTGTGATTCACTGAATAGGTCCCTGGAGCTTTTTTTTTTTCTTGTTTGTTTTATCCCAGATGTGAAGCTCAGAAGAATTTGCAGCTGGGCCTCTGAATCCCTGTGGTTTCCATGGGGGTGTAAAGTGGACAGTGAGTCCCTGGTGTTCTCCATTTGAGGAGAGAGCCCACAGCCATTTGTTGTTTGTTTGTGCCTTGGGGGTGGAGATGCTGCTTCCAGGTTCTGCTGTGACATATGGGGGAGTGGGTGTGGGGTGACAGAAGCCACCTGGTAGCCAGTGACTCGCCTGGCTTTTCATGGCTGTTTGTTCCCATAGGGTGTCAACAACCTCCGGGTGACGGAGACTGAGACTACAGGGAAAGCATTTGGGAGAAGAGGTTTCTTCTCACCACAGGCCTGCCTTGGGGTGTCACACAGAGCTCTGCTCGGCCCCTTGGCCTCTTTAGGCAGCACCCAGACAGTGGGACAGGGGGAATTTGCTTTTGGTGCTGTTTGTCCATTCCATGAGTCCTCACAGAAACACTCAGCTGGAATGTTTTGAGCTGCATGGAAGTCACAAAATCATAGAATAGCCTGAGTTGGGTGGACCCCACAAGGATCCAGGGAGGTGGGGCTGGATTTTATCCTGGTGAACATGAGGGTGGGCTACAGCTCCACAGCCTTCACCCTGTAATTATCACCCTGGCACCTGTGGAGCAGCTTCATGAGGGAAGTGATCGGTGGAGATCATTTTGTGTCTCATCAAATGTGCTCTGGGAAGGAGAGCAATGTGTGACGAAGAGCAGACTGTGCTTGGGACACTCTCACTGCACTCAGGACAGGAACAAAAAAGAACAACATGTTAAATTGACTCCAGGGGAGATATTTAGGTCGTTAGAACTGTAATTACCTGTGCTGGAGCCTGGCCAAGACTCCAAGTTTAACACCCCTGCTCAGATAAACCTTGTGGAACTGGAGTAGGAAATCACAGAACCCCCTGTTCTCCTTTGTAGGGTTTCAGAGGCATTTTCTGCAATTTGGTTGCTCAGAAAAGGGGTCAAGATGTCTTCCCAGTGCTCCTGGTTTTTATCAGCAGCAAAGGAGCCCTTTTCTGTCTGGAAGGGAAAGATCTGAGTTCTTCGGAGCAGCAGAAACGTTCCAAGGCATTTTGATGTTTCCTAAACAAAGCGGGAGGAGGTGGATTTGTGGAAGCTTTGCCTGTCTCAACAGTGCTACCCCACCTGGTACTGCAGATTTCTCCCAGAGACACTTGTCTGTGAGTGGAGATGGGGAAAACTGAGCTGGTAAAAGCAGCTGTGTGGAAGCTGGAGTAAACCAGGAATGCTGCATGGAAGTTAAGGGAGTTTGTTGAGTCTTTAGAACTGCAAATGAGGGTTGATGAGAGTTAAAAGTCATGGATTTTTAGATTTGGAATGGAAGAGGTTTAGATTAGATGTTAAGAAGAAATTCCTCCCTGTGAGGGTGGTGAAGGGTTGGAATGGATTTTCCAGACAAGCTGTGGCTGCCCCATCCCTGGAAGTGTCCAAGGCCAGGTTGGACGGGGCTTGGAGCAACCTGGGCTGGTGGAAGGTGTCTCTGCCCATGGCAGGGGGTGGAATTGGGCCTGCTGATGCTCTGGAAGGGACCTGTTGTCAGTGAGGAACGAGATCCCTCTCCTGACCCTCCAAGAGCAGCACACAGCCCTTCTTCCTTCCTTCAGCCTGTGGGGATCCATCCAGCCAGGACCAATCCTATCCATTAGGAGAAAAGTGGGTGCTGTGCACAGAAGTTTTCCAAGGTATCCTGGGTTTGCTCTGTACTGCAAAGCCATTGGGAAAACAAAATTGCCAGAGCACGGCAGGCTCCAAAGAGGAGCAGATATTGAACACTGCGTTGGTGGGGAACTCGTTGCCACAAGAAATACAGACAGGTTTAAAAGGCTGTCAGACAAATCCACTCAGAATAACATCCCCAGGGCTATTAGGCACTAATGCAGCTCCTGTCTGAGGAGATCTCTGAAGCTCAGCCTGCCTGAAGCCTGGAGGCACATGAGGAACTGTGTATTCCTTCTTCTCTTTCCCTAAGAACTGCAGCTGGATTATCCAGTCACATCCCAGGCTTGTTTGCTGAGCCCATGGCCCTCCAGTGTGCCCATCCTCCTCTCTGCCAGGGGATTTTGTGCTCAAGAGGCAGCTGAGCACATTCAGAGGCTTTGCAGGTTTTCTGTGGAGCATCCTTTCCTCCTGTGACATGAAGGCACATTCGGGTTTTGGCAGGAACAGGAACCACCTGAGAACCGTGTTGGGACCTCTTCCCCCAGAGAGCCGGAGATCCTCCCCCTGGAATCACTCAGGTGCCCCCCAGCCCTTACCACCAGCTCAGTCACTCTGGGCAGCCTCTGCCCCTGTGCCCTCCTGGCCCTGCCCTCCCCTCTCTCAGCAGCCGTGATGAAAGCTTTGACCTCTGCTGACAAACCTTTTTGTTGTTTTTTTTTTTTTCTGGAAAAAAACAGCAAAACTACTCAGGCCAAATGGGGATGAGGCCATTGCTGTGCCCTGCCCACTCCTCATGCTTTTTAACAAGCAGAGACTGATGGTAAATGTTATAAAACACAAAAGCCATTGGAGTAAATCTGCACTGGGATGGAGTGATCAGCTGTGGGATGAGTTCCAGGGACAAAATGCCATCAGCACAGGCAATGTGTTTCTCCTCTTCTCGGAAGAGTAAGCACAGAGCTCCCTCCCCACCCCCTGAAAATAACCAGCCAGATTTTTCCTGATGCACAACCAATAGGTCTTTTCTAGCTTTACCAACTCCAGGATAATGTTGGGCTCTTGATCCTCATTTTTCTCCAGCAAAACAAAAAAATATACATGTTTAAAGTTCTGCTTTAAACTCCCAAGATACTCTTCCTCCTCTACCCTTTCCCCACCAGCCCCAGCCTCACACAGGGTCAACCTCTGTCTACCTGCATTTATTTCTCTATTTCTGTTTTAAGGAGATGCATTATATTTCCAGGGATTCTCCAGGGCACAGGAGGGGTGGTAATTTGATTTATGGAATTCATTTGCTGGACGTTGCGTGCCAGCAGCTCGGGCCCCACTCTGTGTCACAGCTGCTGTCCCTGTGGGCTGGAGCAGGGCTGAGGGACACGTGGAGAGGGGCAGGTGTGTGCCAGCACATCCACACACGCTGGGCCCAGTTCCCCCATTGCATTTCCCAGCAGAGATACTGGTTTGAGCTCCTCCGACAGAGGCAGGTCTGGGTGGAGGGAAAGAACTCAGAGTGTGCAAGAAGAGCCTCCCTACCCCGGGGAGGACAAACCCCTCTTTCCTCACTGGGAGATGTCTCTGCCCTCCTTAGGGCACAATTGCAGCAGCCAAGCTCTTGCTGAGGAGCCTCCCCAGGAACGGTGTCCACACATTGCTGCTGGTGCTGGCCAAGGCTGAGGCCGTGATGATCCCGCTCCGATGAGTTGCATTAGGTTATGGCTGGGCAAAGTTTAGTTGAGGAGAAACCAGGTGTGCCACTGAGGATCCTCCAGCCCATGCCCAGGTACCTGGGACTCCTATAAACATCTCCTGGAAGTGGCAAGCCAAGAGCTCCAGCTCCTGCCACCGGCAGCTGTGCTCCCTCCTCCCAGAAGAAAGGAGCGTCCTGGGACAGGCTGAGGACCAGCAACACACTCCAGTATCACGAGAATGTTGCTGGAACAACCTGTGCACAGACAGGCTTAGCAGCTGGGAAACACCTGGATCCCGGAGCAGGGAGCTGGAGAGACGGTTTAGTATCTCCAGCTCTGGTTGAACACAGCACAAAACACCTTGATCTTGCAAGGAATGCAACCAGCCATTGCACCTTGAGAGGCTGGGAAAGCTGGGGCTCTGCAGCCTGGAGAACAGAAGGTTGTGTGGAGACCCCAGAGCACCTGTCAGGATCTGAAGGAGCCTACAAAGAAGCCAGAGAGGGACTCTGCATCAGAACTGGAGTGATGGGACAAGAGGGAATGGGTACAAACTGAAAGAGGGGAAATTTAGGTCAGATATACAGAAGAAATTCCTCCCTGTGAGGGTGGGGAGGCCCTGGCACAGGTTGCCCAGAGAAGCTGTGGCTGCCCCATCCCTGGAAGTGTCCAAGGCCAGGCTGGACGGGTCTTGGAGCAACCTGGGCTGGTGGAAGATGTCCCTGCCCATGGCAGGGGGTGGAACAAGATGATCTTTAAGGTCCCTTCTAACCCAAACCAGCCTGTGATTCCCCACTCGTCCAGAGGAGGGTCTGCCTTGTGAGGACAAGCCCCTGAGTGTCTCTGACCAGACAGTGCTGAGCAAGGGAGAGTTTGGGCAGGAAGGGCTGTGGGAGGGATGGATGATTCCTCTCAGTGTCTTCTGGTCTTCTAAGATGCAGAGCCAAAGCTCAGCTGGTAACTCATGGGTACCTGCCCAATGGGATTTGCTCCTCACTGAGCTCCCTCACTTAGAAACGTCCTGACATCTCCCAGCAACCAGCCAGGCCAGCTCTGCCCTCCTCCATGGCACCAGACAGTCACACACTCCTTCCTCCTGGGCACCTGGAATGTTCCAGTCAGTGCCACCCATCAGAGGCTGGGTGACCCTTTGGGCTCAGTGCTTTGTAAGACGGTGGCTTGGTTTTGGTGAAACCACAACAGATGGTCACAGGGACGATCCTGGGGACAAAGTGGCTTTGGGACAGTGAGGGACAAGGCAGCTGCTGCTGAGCTGGCTGGAGCTGTCCCTGCCTGTCCAGCCCTGAGCTGGGGGAGCTGCTCACTGCCTGTCCAGCCCCTGGTGGCCTCAGGGCTCTGTCCCCAGGCGCTCCCCACACCCCCCCCCACCCTCAGTACAAACCCTGTGCAGCTTGAAGGCCTCGATATTTATACATTAATTAGTCCTTGCCGTTATTATTTGCTTATCAGCTCTTTATTAGACACACACAGATCGAGCCCCTCGACACTTGCTTTGTTCTTTTGTGAGATTAGATCACCGTGTTTGTTCCCTTGTTTACAGACTGTTGTAATCCCAGTTGCTTCACTTAAGTGCTTAATGAAGGTATTTGCTCTAAATTGTTTGCTGGGATTTTCTTCTACAGTTGAGGGATAAGAAGAGTCTCGAGCATGTTATTTCATTGCAATGATTTATACTAATTGATATTTTACATCAAATGGAAAAGACTTAACTGGCCTAAATAGTTGTTACCTCTGAGTCAGTGGCTTTTCTTGCAGGAATGATGCTGATGGGTTTTGTTTCAGACACTGCTGGGGAAGCTTTGTGCTCAAGTAGCAAATCCTCAGTGCAGCCACAACAGGCACAACAGAGATGGAAATCAGCCTTTACCCACCTCCCACGGCCCTCACGGGGCAGGGTAAATGCCCAAGAGCTCTTTGGCACAATCCATCCACGTTGTCATTCCCAGCACTTGGAAAAGTTGGTGCCACCATGTGCAGAGGTGTTTGGCAGCTGGAATGGCACTGATTTCATCCACCTGCAGTGACGGGCCAGCTCTGCCCTGGGTGTCTCTGAGCCAATGGTCCCTGTGACAGAGGAGCTCGAGGAACTGCACAAACAGCCAGTGCTTTGCCCTCAGCATGACCTGCACCCTCTTCACCCTGCAAACCAGAGTCCCCACCCGTTGGGGACCCCCAGGGCCCCTGTCTGTGTTTCTCCTGCAGTCCCCTGCCAGCTCTGGTCAGTGCCTGAGCTGTGGGAGACCCCTCAGAGAAGCCCCAGCCTGGTGGGGGACAGCAGCTCTCTCCTGGCTTCCAGCAGCTGTGCCGAGGTCACTGTCCCCAGTGGGGATGTACCACAATCCAGGAGCTCCCAGCAAAATGTAACAGAAGATAAACTACACACAGGGGAAAAAGGATCACCCCCTGGTCCTTTGGGCTCCAAAACAAAGGCAAAGCAGTCCTTCAGAGCACGGCATCCAGGGAAATGGGGCTGTCACCTCCTCCCGAGCCAGGAGAGCTGCACTCCCCCCTCCTCACCCTGTTTGGGAACCGCTGGACACCCCCAGACAAGCGTCACCACAGGCTTTGGGATAACTCATGGATTCAGCCAAACGACAAACCCCCGAGGCCACCCACGAGCCAAGACTGGATTCCATTTGTTGATGAGTAAATGCTTGTGCTAAGAATAGCTCCTTCCAGCTCTGCTGCTCACCTACCTTATCCTGCTCCAATTACCTGCCTTAATTTACTCCAGCTGTTCCTCCAGAGCTCCATGATCTATTTTCTACACCCTTCTGGTTTCTCTTTGATTTTACCGTATATTTTAACATCCGAGATTTATTTCTCTTTGGAAGTGCTTCTCCTTACAGGAAGGCTGTATCCAGTATTCACATTCCTTCCCTTTCCCATCCCCTCTCAGCAGGCTCTGCAGCACATCCAGATGCTGCCATCACACTCTATACATGCAGAATATATTCAGCCCAGGAAGCACTTGTTCCTGAATGAAACTTATTGTCCTGATCCATTCCCATCTCTTCCAGCAGACAGGTTTGAGGAGGGAAAGTACAGCCTGAATTCCTGATGCCCCATTGAAAATCAGGCTCAGCCATTATTTCCCAAATAGGGGAAATTTCTCCTCTTTCAACCCTGTCTGGGTGGAAATACCTGTTCCCAGAGCAGGTCCATGGCACTGTGGCTCCTGCTGGCACTTGGAAGTGGCAGGGCCAGTCCAATGGTGCTTTTGCCTAATTCCATATTTTGAGAGAAAAAACATGGCAACATGGACAAATGGAGGTACAGCTGGAGCTGGAGAGCAGCTCTGCTCCATGTGGGACTCCCAGCATGGATCTGCCTTCCCTCTCCACAGTCTGTGAGGTCCAGGAGCAGAAGGAAGTAAAACAATCCAGATTCCAGATGGGAGAGGCTGAGCCGGGTAGGAGCCAAGTGGGAGAAGGATGAGATCGCATGGGATTGTGATGGAAGCAGGTGGGAGTGGGTGGGATTGGATGGGATAGGGTCGGAGTGGGATGGGATTGGGTGCACTGGGATGGG
>JAYRBT010000043.1:10751867-10764103 GCA_036023395.1 Myiotriccus ornatus
TTCCTGACCACCTGGGCACCCCTGGCTCATGTTCAGCTGCTGTCAGTCAGTCCCCCCACGTCCCTTTCTCTCTCCCCACTCTGTCCCCAGCCCGTGGGGCTGCAGGGGGTTGTTGTGGCCAAAGTGCAGGACCTCAGGTTGAACCTCACACCGCTGGATCCTTCCCAGCTCTCCAGCTTGTCCAGGTCCCTCTGCAGGGCCCTCCTGCCCTCCAGGAGATCAACACACCCCCCCAGCTCTGTGTCATCTGCACATCTGCTAATGGTACGCTAAATCCCTCATCCAGATCATCAATAAGGATATTAAACAGGACTGGGCCCAACACTGAGCCCTGGGGACACCACAAGTGACCAAATGCCAGCTGGGTGCCCTGTTCAGCACCACTCTCTGGGCCCAGCAAACACATACCAGGGACCTCATCTGCCTGCCTGTGTGGGCACACAGCCCCTGCCAACCCTCTCATTTCCCTTACACCCCTAAAACTGCCTAAAAATCTGACAAAGCCACAAACATTGGGACTCTGAGAGTGATTTTTGACCAGCCCTATTTAAAGGCAGCCTTGGATGAAGCGCCCCACACTCTGCCCCAGCAAGGTCAGACACCAGGGTTTATGCTGAGGCACAAGGGAAAGCCAGCAGAAATGGCAGGAGGCAGAGCCTAGCATTTGCTGGAAAAACACCCACACTACGTCATTTTCCCAAGGCCAGGAAAGTCCAGCTCATTTACAGTATGTGATGGCTCAGGAACAAGGGAAGTGAGGAGAGCTGGCTGTGGCCAGAGGACAAGGGCCTGCTGAGCCCAGGCCAGGTTGTGCTGAGGTTGCAGCTGGTAAATAAGGGACTGGGAATGAATGGTCCAGGACTGCCTGCTGGAAAAGGAGCTGGGAGGGACAAGAGGGTGAGCTGGCCCTTTAGAGTGGTTCCTCTCACAGGCACTTGGAACATCCATTCACTGGGCAAGGTCAAAAGCCCAGGTGTGCCTGTCCTCTCCTCCCCACCCCTCTCGGGCTGAATTCATCTGGCACATGAAGGACCTTCCCTTTGGGCCCTGGAAGCACGAATTATCCCATGGAAAGGAACAGCAGGAGAGTGCTGCTCATAGCCCGGGCCACCTCAAGGTTAAACCCTCACAGTGACCCAAGCAAAGGTCTCCTCAGTTCAGATGAAACCCTCAGTGACCTCCATCACCCCTGTGGTCACGCTGGTGCCTCTCCTGCTCAGGTGGAAGGCGTTGTTAAGTGCCGGGGTTCAGGGAGGGTTCAGCCTTCACACAGCTCTGAGTGATTCCAGGGCTTCCCTCACCATCCACACAATATTCCAGAGGGATCTCTGGGCTTGCTCCAAGCCCAGCTCTCAAGGGGGCTTAACTGAGGGTGAAGGAGTGACACTGATGCCTCGGTTCAGGTGTGTAAATGCCATGTGAACTGAGCCAGTTTCCTTTAGCTGATGTTTATTTTCACCAGTGCAAGAGTGGAAAACCAAGTGTGGTGGCCTGGGATCTTGGAAAAGAAGGGGAATATGTGAAAATCCAAGGAGTCAGGGATAGGTGGAAGTTCCCCATCCTCCTCCCCAGTCACCCAATGCAAATTATTTTCTCTGGCCTGCAGTTTTCAGGACAGGAAAGCCATCCAAGATAAAAGACACCTGCAGCTCCCAAATCCCATGACAAGAGTTGTTTGGAGACCAAACCCAACAACAGGAATTATGATCCAGCCCTGGATTATATTGGCTCAAGCAGAGAAAGTGCCAGGGACGGGAGGAGACAGGAATGATGGGTCCCAGCAGCAGGAGGGCTGTGGAGGGTCTGAGCAATAGTGTGAGGTCCAGACACGCTCTGGGAATATTTCACCTTCCTGCCTTCTGCTTCAGCAGGGAAACAAAGGAGATACAGATGCTGGGTTATAAATTTTAAAGCAATTCTGCTGAGAACCTCCTTTTGAATTTAGAGGCGAATTCTTCATCTAAATGGATTGAGAAATTCTCCCTCTGAACTCATCCATCTCCTAATAGGACACCCTGACACCAGCTGAGTCAATCCAATGTCTGCTGTTGATTTGAGTGTGTTCATCCAAGGCTGACATGACATTTCTTTTGTTGACAGAGCTCATATGTTACAGCAGCCTGTCCTTCATATTTCTCTGTCTTTCACTGCTTCAGCAGCTGCACACCAGGAGAAACTGCTGCATTTACTTATTGCTCCAAGGTCCATTTCCTAGACATTCCCTCCCCCAGCTAAGGGCAGCTTTTGTGTGTTAAATCCTAGGTTTCAGCTGCAGAGGGATTTGCCCTGGAGATGATTCTTCAAAGGCCAATGCAGTAAAGTTCTCCAAAGCACTGAAGCAGCTGATTTTAATTTCAGGAGCAGATACATAATAATGATATCATTCAGCACCTTTTATACCAAAGGATTCTTCTCAAAAGTTGGACTTTGACAGAGAGATCTAGAGATGGATCTGGATGATCAACTCAGGCAGAACTTCATGCACCAGGGCATTTCTGGGGAGGAACATGACAGGTAATTTGAACTGTGTCATACCAAGTTCTAAATCTCACTCAGATTGCTGGGGTGAGGATTTTAACAGACACCTCTGCCCTTGGAGCATGATGGGACCTTCTGCAAATGAGCAGAGCTCATTTGTGTAAGAAATGAGCCTGTCCTAGGAGTCCAGACTGAAAAAACCCCTGGACTCTGTCTAAGGATGGGGGAAAGTGCTCTGGGAAAGTGTGACCTGGTCCTGTCCTTATGTCCTGGAAACTCCCTGAAGAGGGACAGAACTCTGGGCTGGCTGGTCACTGCTGGTCTCTGTATTGTCATTTATACAGGTAAGGACTGTGTGGACACTGAGCACAAACACTGCTTGGCAGGTTCTTCCCTTGGAGAAGCATGAACGACAAAACCCAAAAACCCCCACATGCATAAAGAATTAATCATGGGTTGGTGCCAGGCCTCCTCTGAAATCAGAAATACATCAGAACTGAAAACTGCTGTGAACAGATGACAAGGGAAGAGCAAACAGAGACACTGGGAAGGTCATTTGGGTACCTTGTTTCTGCCTTCTTGTGTCTGCATCCCAGATCCCTGGAGAGAAACCCATGGAAGTGCAGGGTGAGCTGCTTTCTGCCATGCAGCAGAGCTCTGTGACCTTTAAATCATCTTTACACACCCCAGCAGCTTGAAAAACTGTTTATAAGCTACTGAATAAGGTTTAAATTATGACTGATTAGTGCTAAGTGTTGTGTGTCCACACAGGAACTCACTGGGCAGCAACTGCTGCTCATGGTGGTGCCACCAGCGCCACCACAGTGATTGTCACTGGAGGCAGGTGTGATCCTGGGCTGGTCACAGACATGGTAATGCTGCTTCTGGATGTGTCAATGACAGAAAATTATAAAACAGGGACTCTCTGCTCTCGAATTCCTCCTGCCTGAGCCTGGTGTGGGCTCTGGAAGTTCAGCTCACCAGGCTCTGGATGTGTCCCAAAGGCTCAGCCTGTCAGGGCCAGTTTTCCCTGGGTCGCTGGGTTGTGGAGTGGGTAGGACAGAGGAGCTGGAGCTGGCAGGAGCACGTGGAGATCCTGCTGCATTGTCCTTGGAGAGCTGCCGTTTCTCCCTTTGCTGGGCAGTTCCTCCTCTCTGAGCTTGCAAGACGGATAGAGAAGCTCAGGAAAAACCCTAAACTGAAGTTTCCGAAGAAGGGGTGAAGGAGAGGTGAGACAGAGCTGCCAGGAGACAGGTGAGCCCTCATGCTGCATCCCACCTCAGGGACCCCCTGGCTGGGGCACAAGTTGTGCCAATCTGTGAGCAGCCTGGTCAGCAGAGGGGGGGCTAAAGGCCCCCATCACGTTGCAGTTCCACAGGGTGTTTTCTATGGCTCTGCTGATGAGGACCTGCTGAAGAGCTCAAATCTCACCACTCTCCAATCTGAACCTGCCAAGGAGCTCAAATCCCACCCCTCTCCAACCTGGGCTCCCTCCTGTCCCCTGACCTTACACACCAGGAGATGTTACATCAGTTAGAACATGAAAATATAGAAACCCCGGGCTGGGGAGCAGCAACCAGGAGCTGTGGGAGCTTTGCTCTGCACAGGCAGAAGCTGACCTGCAGGGAGATGTTCCTGCTGAACCCCTGCCCTAACATCTACAGCCATGCTGAGCACATAGTCCAGCTCAGCCCAGCCCCATGTTCTCTCCATCCCAGCCCCAGGGTGGGTCACAGGCTCTGCTCCCTTTCCTGGAGGAATCAGATCTCACTCAGTTCTGTGTTGCTCTTTGCCTCATAAAGTTTTATTAAAGACTTCCAAGGGATTTTCTCTGCACAGCTGCCCAACCAATGCCCTTCACAGCACATCTCCAGCCCTTTAAATATTCACAAAGCTGGATCTGCTGCTTAATTGAATTTCCTCTATGAAGGAATCAGTTATTTTTCCATCTCCTGCAGCAAAGAGGCAGACAAAGTGTAAAGCTGGGGTAGCACACCAAGAAAGCAATTCCTCTCTAGTTACAGGCTGAGCCAACTCACCCCTGCCTGCATCAGGTCTCCAGGATCATTCTTCTCCCCGAACAGTCTTAAAATCAGAGATTCCTGGAATAATTTGTGTCAGGAGGGACTGCCAGAGGTCTGCAGTCCAAGCTCTGCTCAGGGAAGGGATACCATCACAGCCAGAGGAAGCTCAGGGTCTCATGCAGTCAATCTTCATCATCCAAGGATGGAGATAACCCCTTTCTCTGTGCCTTTACCTCAAGGCTGGCTGTCCCTCCTTGTGAAATGTTAATTTTCCCTTACATTTGCTGAGATTCCTGTTTGTTGTGTCTGTTGTCTCGTGTCTTTTTGAATGAACCTCCACCAAGGGCCTCCATCTGTCCCACAACCTCCCTTAGGCAACAGCAGGAACATCTCTCAGCCTTCTGTTCTTAACACCAAGCAGTTTCAGCACCCTCAGCCTTTCCCTGTGCTTCAGCACATCATGCTCCAGCCCCTAAACAGGATCCAGAACTTCATAGGTGACCTCACAAGTGCTCAGTAGGAGGGAATGATCCCCTTCACCTCCCTCAATGTGCTCCTGCTGACACAGCCCCATTGGCTTTCAGAGACACCAGACATGCTGCCAACTCTTGTTGTCCACCTGGAGCTGACCTTAGTCAGGCTGCCCCTAACGCAGAATTATTTAAAACCCTGGTTTTCTCATTAATAAAAGGGAAGAAGAAGGAATGGGCAGAAATTCACTGACATCAGGTAGGGGGAGAGCAGACAAGGCAAATGCTACAAACTGCCTCAGCCTCCCCTGGTGCTCACATCCCATTTCTTGGAGGTTTGGGCAAGGGATGGGAGAAGATGAAGGAGCAGGGTGACACATTGCACTGGAAGAGGCTCCTCCACCCAAGCTGCAGGTGGCTCACAGGCTTCACTAAGTCCTAGATTCAGACTTACAGCAAACTCTGCAGGTGGGACCCAGAGCAGGAGAGTTTCTGGTCATGGTTCCCTGGTTGGGTGTTGCTGAAAATTTCTAGGCAGTTGTGTCCCAGCAAGGATGAGCTCAAACATGGTCTTAACTTTGTCTTTCCATCATCAGGAAGGAAAGTCTCGCCTTCCTCCTGTGGTGAGTTGGTCCCTTCAGGGCTCCCTTTTGGCACCCACTGACATCTGTCCCACAGGACTGCTGTGGTCCTGCATGTGATGGACAGCAAGAGCCACACAGGGCTTTGGGACAGGCCCTGTCTGAAGTTTGTGTTCCAGGACTACAGACTGAATGAAGTCTGATCTCTCCACTCCTACGCAATATCCTGCCCCTTTCCAGCTGGGAAGAGCCACAGTGGAGCTCCCTGAGGGCACAGCCCTCCAGCTACAGCAGCAACAACAATCTGTTAATAAAACTCTAGGGAGCAGAAGGATTGTGCATGGGAAAAAGTCTTCCCAGTCCTGTGCAGGATTACAAACTACTCCAGGCCCTGGGAACAGCCGAACCCCCAGCACACACAGCCTGCAGCAGCTTGGGCTGAGTTCTGTTGTGCTGCAGGGATAGGGAGAAGATGATTCCAGCTCTGTCCCCTCCTGCTCTGGTTGCTGGATCTCAGTCTCCAGCCCCAGCTGGTGTTTTGGTTTGCAGTGTAATTGCTTCCTCCCCCAGCTGTGACAGTGGTGCTGCCTGGAACAGGAGATCCAACCACCCCAGGAGTTGCTCTCCACTCTTTTGGCAAAAGCTTTTGTCATTGGCCTTCTCTGCTGGCTAGAAAATTAATCCTGGCAGGAACGGCAGTGTCTGAAGACATCACCAGGTTATTCCCCAATGAGGCATTTTTGGCAGGGGTGGGAAAATTAGGGGAGTGGACCCAGCTCTGTCAGCCCCTTGCCTGGTGCTACCATGGTCTGTCCCAGGCTGCAGCAGGTTCCTGGGCTTTGCCACTCACTGAACCTCACAGAGGGTTCCAGCCAAGACAGGTTCTGTTGATGGTGCTTTTGGACAACCCCAGGGCTGAGTTCACACCTTCTGGGTGACAGTCACAGTCCCCACACTCCCTGTCCCTGGGAGGAGCTGACACTGTCATTCAGGGAAGGTTTTCTGAGCTGAAGAGAAGCAGGGAGCAGTTGATCCCCCCCTTTGGACATCAAAGAGAGGAAAGTGCACTCCAGCCACCCCTCTGCTGCTGTCCCAGCCTACAGGAGTGGGGGGATTCTCCTCAGCCTCAAGGGCAGAGGAAGGAATGGGAAGAATTTGGTTCCATGAGTGAGAGGTGACACAGAGAAGGAAAGAACAATCCCTTCATCCCAAGCCTCTTCATCTTCTCTTCCACAGGCCAGTCCCTGGCACTCTGGTACCTCTCAAATGATGCCAGAGAGGTGGAAGATGCCTGTTCCACACCTGCAGGGAGCAGAAGGTCAATGCCATTTCCTCCCTGTGTGCAGTGCAGGTCTGTGCAAAGGTCTCCATGCTCACGCTGAAGGAACAGGCCTGGTTGACATCCCAGGACCAAGCAGAGACGTCCACTGATGTCCTGGAGGTGGGAATGTCCTGTTCTCTGCATGGTCCCAGCTCCAGCACCACCGAGCACAGCTGGAGATAGTGAACCAACACAGCCATGGTGACACTGGGAACCCGTCAGAGATTCATGGAATGGTTTGGGTTGGAAGGAACCTTAAAGCTCATCCAATCCCACCCCCTGCCCTGGGCAGGGACACCTTCCACTAGCCCAGGTTGCTCCAAGTCCTGTCCAACCTGGCCTTGGACACTTCCAGGGATGGAGCAGCCACAGCTTCTCTGGGCAACTTGTGCCAGGGCCTCCCCACCCTCACAGGGAAGGATTCCTTCCAGATATCCCACTTGAATTTCCTCTCTTTCAATGTGAACCCATTCCCCCTTGTCCTGTCACTGCAGTTCCTGATGAACAGTCCCTCTCCAACTTCCCTATAGCCCCTTCAGATCCTGGTAGGTGCTGTGAGGTCTCCACACCACCCTCTCTTCTCCAGGTTGGACACCCCCAGCTGTCCCAGCCTGTCTCCATAGGGGAGATGCTCCAGTCCCCTCAATAACTTCATGGCCCTCTTATGTCAGAATATTTGTTAAAGCCCCACCTCCCAGGCACAAAGAGGGATGAGACCTCAGGTCAGTGAGCTCAGGGGCATGGACTCCACCTCCCCTGACAGGGACAAACCCCCAGGTCAGTGAAGTTCTGGCTCTTGGGACCTCAGATCTTCTCTTCCGTTCTGTGACCTAGGCTGGGCAAGCCCTTGGACCCCAAATATAAACACAGGGAGCTGAGGGGCTCCTCTGCTGTGACTCTGGGAAGGTGTGCTCAGGCAAAGCACCCTGGAGAGACATTCCTTCTTCAGCCTCAGAGAAATAGCCCTTGGGAGAGCCATGGAAGCAGAGTGGAGAAGTGTCCTGTGCAGATGGCCCAGCTCCATGGCTGGAGTATTCCATGTTCAAACTGAATGACAGTGGAATGATTG
This sequence comes from Myiotriccus ornatus, assembly GCA_036023395.1. Lineage (NCBI taxonomy): Eukaryota > Metazoa > Chordata > Aves > Passeriformes > Tyrannidae > Myiotriccus > Myiotriccus ornatus. The sequence goes on from JAYRBT010000043.1 coordinate 10,759,811, forward strand.
CCCAGGACAGTTTGTGGCTACACAGGAGCCTCAAGAACTGTTTTTACAGAGCATGTTGAAGAACACAAATCCCAACTGGATTTGTTTTCCCGGACAACCTCTCCTTGGAGCATCACACTGTGGGTCTGAACATCCACCCTGCAAGGAGTGACTGCTGCAGGTTCTACCACAAGTCTCCAGCTGCCTCCCAGTCCAGCCCAGATGAAAATGCTTTTTTCAGACAGCACAGCCCTCTGTGCACAGGCAATGCTCTGAGAGCACAGCACGGGGCACAAATCCCAGTCCCTGGCCCCCAGAGGGAATGGGGACACAAGGAGAGGAGAGGGTGGATTTGAGGGTGAAGGACAGAGCCCCAGGAATTCCTGCAGCCCTTTTCCACAGCTGCTGAAGTAGGACATCAGGGCCTGGCCCGCTCCATGAGTGCAGCCTGCTGGGCTTGAGGATAAAAGAAAGGCCAAGCCTCAGGGAGAGACAGTTTAGCATTTAGTTCAGCTCCTTCAGCATTATCCCTGTGGGATACTGGGCAGCAGGATGGGGGGCTTTACATCCTTCCAGCACACATCCTGCCCTGCTGTGGGGAGCAGCACAAAAACCTCTTCCACCTCCCTGCAGCCAGCTGAGAACAAGGAAAAAATGCCATTTGCTAGACTATGGGATTTGCTGCATCTCTGGAAGGTGAGATTCAGAGAGCAGTGAGAGTTTTCAGCAGAGACTTCTGAAGGTGTTTTCTTTCCAGAGAAGTACAATTTTGTATTTAGTCTCACTCTTCCGTATGATTAACAGCTCCTTTTCATCCAAAAGTATTTTCAGTTACAATGCACTGCCTTGAAGAAGCACTGCTGCCCCAGTTTGCATCTGCCAATCCATGACAATCAGTCATCCCAAGCCTCACCTTGGCATGTCAGGTCCCTCTTCTTCTCTGCAGATTTCCCTGAACAGATCTACTCTGAATGGCATATTTGTCAAGCTCCTGAAGGGCAGGAGACCCAACCTGACTGATGAACAGCCTGTTCCTGCCTCCAGACAGAAACCCCTTCTCTTGTTCCTTCTAGCATTTGTTCTCTGCTTGGTGCTTGCAAGATGAGAATCATCAAAACATGAGATTCTGGAGGTTGACCAGATTTGTCAGTTAGAGCAGTTTGCTCCTGTACAGCTGAGCTTTGAATATCTTAGAGCACCTTCCAGTGCCAAAAGGGGCTCCAGGAGAGCTGGAGAAGGACTTTGCAGAAGGGTGTGTAGAGACAGGACAGGGGGAATGGCTTCCCACTGCCAGAGGGCAGGGATAGATGGGATATTGGGAAAAAGTTCTTCCATGTGAGGGTGGGGAGGGGCGGGGATGAAATTCCCAAAGAAGCTGTGGCTGCCCCATCCCTGGAAGTGTCCAAGGCCAGTTGGACAGGGCTTGGAGCAACCTGGGCTGGTGGAAGGTGTCCCTGCCCATGGCCGGGGGTGGGACTGGATGAGCTTTAAGGTCCCTCCCAACCCAACTCATTCTGTGTGTCTGTGACTCAACAGTTCTCCGATCTTTAGAATGAGAATCCCAGAGCCCGACTGGGCTCCTGTTCCAGTGTCTGAGCACTCAGATTTAAAATATTTTTCGTAATTTCTAATCAGTGTTTCCTGCAGTGAAACTATTTTCTGCTACCTTTTAGCCAAACTCCAGGCACCTCCAAGGGAATTCAGGGACTGTCTTCCCACTGGAGTTGAAGAAAGTGATAACACCTCTCTCCCTTCCCTCTTCCCAAGAGGGAAGCACCACTCTTCCATACATGTCCTTCTCTGGGGACTCCAAGCTGGACACAGTTTCCAGGTGTGGTCTCACACATCAGCGATAAAGCAGAATATTCCCTCCCCTTTTCACCACAGCCCAAGGTGTTTTTGGCCACCATCTCCACCACAACATGCTCCTGACCTGTGTTTCCACCACACTGAGTGTGTTCCCATGGTGTCTCCAGGTCCTTTCCTGCTGAGCCTCCTGCCTGTTCTGCTCCAGGAGCCACAGCATCCTGGGCACTGCCCCTGGATTGTGCCTGTGCTGAGGGTCATGAGGTTCACCTGAAGAGCAGCCCTGCCCTTCCCAGGGTACTTTTATCCCTTTTATCCATCCCATGATCCAGACACTCACTGGAGACCTTGAACAGTCCTGCCCTCAGGATCAGCCCAGGGGTTGCTGCAGCTCCCCAGCCATCAGTTGTACTGTGTGACATCCTTTAACCCAAAGTGTTCCAGACAATTTTATACCCAAACTATCATCTTAATCCAGTCTGGGTCTCACCAGTTTGCTATAAAGCTGTTCTTTGGGATTTCTTTGCTCCAGAGATGGAAAAAAGTCCTCAATCTTCTACTCACAGATGCTGATGTTCCTCCTCTGCTGACTTGATCTGGGAAATCCCACTCTGGATGGATCCAGGTCTCTGTGCAGAGTTCTCAGCTGTTTCCTGCCTCTTGAGTTGTTTTGAGCCTCAGGATCACATGAGACGCATTTCTCCAGTACAGTGATTGTCTCCTGACTGGGGCAGGACACAATCCTGGGCATCCTTTGAAGACCAAGAAGGTTTCTTCAAAGATCATCCAGAAACTTTTTTAGTCTTCCTCTCTGGCCTCCTGTGTGCCCCAGGCAGCAGAATTTGATCCAATTATGCAGGACTGAGTTCACCACCTTCATCTTGTCATCACCAAAGGAGCCCCCAGTAAGGGTTTGAGGAGAGCACAACTTCCATCGGGGGACTGATCCAGTGCTGAAAATCCCACTAAAGCTGGTGCCTTATTTCCAATAGTCTCCTGTTCCTCACAAGGAAGAAGTGGTCTGAAGGGTGCAGAGGCTCCTCATCATGAAAGTTTGTAACAGGAACTCCTCTCCCTTTGTGGTTTTCAGCTTTGAATGTGTTTCTTCATTAAAGCGCAGCTTTGTCCTGAAATCCAACCGATTTCTGCAGCTTTACTTGCTTTTGCTGCATCTCTCTGTTCAACCCAAAAGGGATAAACTGCTCCCTGCTGATGGAAACCAGCTGGGATCTTAAACACAACCTGGGTCTGTCCTTCTTGGAGCTTTAGTCCAGACTCTCATCAATTAGGATACTTGAAGATAGCACAAGAAACTGCTGCTAAAGTGACAGACACTGCCTGGGAATCACAAACCCTGGGAATGGGGCGCTCTCCCAGCGGAAGTTTCTCCTACACCACCTCTCTGCTTGTGGGGTCTTGGAAGCTGAATAACAAATGGACTGTTGCTCCCCCTTTCCCAAGGCTTGAAAACCTAATGCTGAGCTTAACTGGGGGTGTTCTGAGGCAACTCTTGGTTTATTTTCAGAGCACGCTGAGAAATGGGACCTGCTTTGCCTTGGCAGCAGCTCCACTCTGAGAGCCAAGTACGGCTGGCCAGTGACTGTACCCTTGGATTTAACCCCCGTTTGGGGCTGGATTCACGTATTTCTAGCTGAATTGGTAAGTTCTTTTCCACTGTCTGAGTGTTGTCCAGCCTAATTTTGGTGCCAAGGCTCCCCCTGCAGTCACCGCAGGAACACGGGCACATCCAGGGAGCAAGTGTGGCCGTACAGAGGGTGCTTTGAGGGAGATCCACGGAGGAACGGCCCCTTGGAAGGAACTGAGTCTCTCCCCAGACATTCCAGGGTCTGAGAGAAGGGTAATTCCTGGGAAATAACCTCTTCCCCACATTTAACTGCATGGAAATGGAGCTAAACAGGAAGGAAAGGAAGAATTCTTGGGTTTGTGGCCGCTCCGAGGTGTTACATTTCCTTATCTTCCTCCTCTTTTGAATTAAACACCCAAATCCATTCCTCTCCCACCCATTGTCTGCCCTGCATTTCCAGAGGCCGGAGACTTTGCGGCTCAGCTCCCCGGGAGATCTGTGGCACAGAGTCAAAGTAATTTCTCAGTCTTTCCTCATTTGCACATGTCCATCAGTCTTTCTGACAGAAACGATTGCAGAGAGCACAGATGCATTTCCCTTGTCTGAGGATCTCAGCACAGCCAGAGCTGCTGGTTCCAGGAGAGAGAGTGCAGAGGAAGAAGAAAGGAAAAGGAGAAAAAAAAGAAAAGTAAAATAAGGTAAAGGCAAAGAGACGGTGCAGAGGGAAAGGGGGATGGGAGAATTAAAAAAACGAAAGAGAAGGGAAGGAAAGAGAAGGGAAGGGGGGGAAGAAGAGGGAGGGAAGAGAAGGGGAAGGGGAAAAGAGAAGAGAAAAGAGAAGATGAGGAGAAGAGAGAAGAGAAGAGAAGAGAAGAGAAGAGAAGAGAAGAGAAGAGAAGAGAAGAGAAGAGAAGAGAAGAGAA
>JAYRBT010000043.1:10786171-10799039 GCA_036023395.1 Myiotriccus ornatus
ACAGAGACAGGAATAGGGACGGGGACAGGGACTGGGACAGGGATAGGGACAGAGACAGGAATAGGGACGGGGACAGGAACAGGAGCAGGGATAGGGACAGAGACAGGAATAGGGACGGGGATAGGGAAAGGGACAGGAGCAGGGATAGGGACAGAGACAGGAATAGGGACGGGGACACGGACAAGGGCAAGGACCGGCCCGGCTCCCCAGGCCCCGCCCCTCACCGGCCCCGCCCCTGGCCCCGCCCCCGAGGTTGCATCATGTGGCCCCGCCCCCCGGTGCCCGGATGAGGCGGCCCCGGCGGCGGCGGGCGCTGCGGCGGTGACAGGGGATGCGCTGCGGTGAGCGGGGCGCGGGGCCGGGCCGGGCAGGCCGGGGGTCCCGGGGCAGCCCCGGGCCCGCCCCGGCGGGCCCGGGGGGCTCGGGCCGGGGGTTGGATCACGGCCAGGGGGCCGGGGGGGCCGCGGGCCCCGCGCCGCCATTGGCTACGGGTTGACAACGGGACAGGGCCCGCCCCCGCGCCGCGCCATTGGCTGGCGGAGCCGCGCCGCGGCCGCTCATTGGCGGAGGGGACTGTCAGTCACGGCGCGGCCCGGCTCGGCCGCCGCCCTGCGCGGGCCGGGCCCTCCGGGAGCGGGGCCGGGGCGTTACCGGCCTGGGGCTGCCCCGCACCCCGAGCCAGCGCCGCGCTGGGCGCGGTTTGGCGTCACCGGCAGGCAGCCGGAGCTGTGATTCGCCTCAGTTGTCATAAAATCCTTGGGCGACCCGATGGCCGCGGTGTGGGGCCTCTTTTAGGAAGCAGTTCTTCCCGGAATTAGGTGATCGGACATTGGCAGGGGCTGCCCAGGGAGGTTTGGAGTCCCCAGCCCTGGAGGTGTCCCAGGAAGGCCCGGCCGTGGCACTCAGTGCTCTGGGCTGAGGGACAAGGTGGGGATGGGCACAGGGGGGATCCATGGGCTGGGAGGGCTTTTCCCACCTCAGGGATTGTGGGATTTTGGGATTCTATACCAGGATGGCAGAAAGGTGTCCCCTCCTCTGTCCCAGACTTTCCTCTTTCAGCAGAGGAGTGAAAACGGGAGGCAGGAGGGATGTAAATTTTGTCCATTGCTTTGGCTTTCGTTGGACTCGATGGGCTGGGAGGGCATTTCCAACCCGAACGATTCCGGGATCTCTGCTGAGATATTTTCCAGTAGTTCCCTGCGGGTTTTTCTCCGACGTTGTCCCCACCTCCCTCTCACCTCAGAGCGCCCTGTTGTGTTTCATACAAACCCCAGCAAAGCCCCTGGTGCTCCGGTGACGAGCGTGACCCGAATTGCACAGACGCGTGTGAGGGACGAGCGGCTCTGACACGGCGGCAGATCCGTCAGCGGAGCCAGACCCCACGGAGTGACTCCCACTGACACAGCCCCGTCCTTCCCGGGGGGAGGAGAGCTGTCCTTCCCTCCCACAGCCCGCGCTGGGAGTGACTCAGGCTTTCCCTGCTCCCTCTGGAACCATCCTCACACGGTCCCAAGTGCACAGAGGCAGGGGGCACTTTGGGACGCCTCTGGGGCACTTCTTGCCCTCAGAGGTGCTTAGATATGTGAAGCTGCCGTAGAAGAATTCCTTGGATCCTTGAGGAATTTTTTTTTTCTTCCTTTTCGTTTTTGTTTTTTTTCTCCCCCCTCCACCCAAGAAACAATTCCTGGACACTGTGGAGAGCTGGTGGCCTTGTCAAGGTCAGTGTTTTGGTAGAGATATCACTAACTGTGAGAGGAAGGAGCTGTCCCAGGGCAGAAAAGAGACTGGGAGGATTTCGTGTATTTTGGGAGGGGCTGCCCAGGGAGGTGGTGGAGTCCCCAGCCCTGGAGGTGTACAGGGAGGTGGTGGAGTCCCCAGCCCTGGAGGTATCCAGGGAGGTGGCACTCAGTGAGGATCGGGCACAGGGTGGTCTCAGAAGTCTTTTCCAACCTCAGTGGTTCTGTGAGTCTGTGTTTCTTAATTTACATGTAAATTTGGTGTATTAGCAGTGTGAGTGCACAGACAGGCTGGTTGGCAGTGCCAGTTAACTGTGGCTGTGCAGGATATGAAAGATGTGGGTAGATAATGTGGATTTTGGATTAACAGTGCCAGGACTGCCCCGGAGGGGATCCTGTGTCCTGCTTTCTTTCTGGGCTTTGTATTTATGTATTTACTTCGTATACATGGAGGGATTCTCCCTTTGGTTTGCACATGTGGAGATTTAATCCTATGTGCCACTGGGAGTCCCAGGGGTGAAGGCTGTGTTCAGACACAAAGTGTTTGACTTCCTGTTTGAGTAATTCAGGGGAAAGCCCTCAGGTGGTTTTGTGGGTTTTTTTTCCTGACTCTTTAGAGGTTGCAGATGTGTAAGATAATTCCTCTTTTGGTGCAGAAGGAAAGAGAAGAGAAAGGAAAATATGAAAGTGGAGAGAAAGCACGAGACTGATGATGTCTGTGACCTTGGTGCCACAAGGAGTCTTGTCTCTGGAGTCATTGCTGGGAGCAGACTGCCAAAAACTACAGCAACAAAGTACAGTTTATTCCCTCAGTCTGTCACAGTTGGTTTTGAGGTGCCAGGAAAGTCAGGCTGAGGAAGGAAATGGTATTTTTGCAGTCCTTGATGTTTGTGTGACACCACAAAAATAACCAAGATAAACTGTGGAGCGTGTTCAGCAAACTGCCTGCCCTGCTGTGCTGCCCCGACCTGTGGGCAGAGCCACTCAGACCCAGCAGAGCAGCTTTTTCGTGATGTGATTGTGTCCCTGCAGGGCTCAGCTCAGTAGCAGATTGTGCTGGTTCCTTCTCCTTCCCAAAACAGAGTTTTATTTTTAACGTTCCCCTTGTTCAGTGCTCACTGCAGATTCCCTCTCTGGGGGCTGGTCTGGGATAAATACTGAAAATACACCTTTTGGGGAGTGTTTTCAAATGAATTTTCCCCTCCCTTGGCACTGGTAGGATGTAAAAGAACAGAATTCCCTGCTCTTGTCAGAACCCCATGCTGAGTGCTTTTCTGTTGGAAGTCCTTGGTCACTGCTCGTGCTGCAGTGTCCAGAAGCATCTTCCCCTCTGCCCTCCCCTTCCCAGGAAATGTTGTTATGGGGATGGGGTTAATTGCTGAGGTCACAGGGGACCTGGTGCTGTCATTTGGTGCAGGCTCTGGGCTGGGTGTGCTGTAAGTTCTGGGGTAAATCCATTGTTTCTAGGGAGGCTGCTCTGTGATTCTTCATGGTTTGAGGAGAAACCAGGCAGCTGCGAGTTGGGTGGGTGATCTCCAGAGGGAGGTTCAGGGCCATGGCAGCTCCACTTCCAGCCTGTGGTGGGGGTCAGGATCAGTGCTCCTGGTGCTCAGCATCTCTCACAGACCTTCCTAGAGGGTGGTTTTCCAGGGAGCAGAGGCTCAATCAGGAGGAAGCTTGTCCTTTTCACAGCCTGGATTTCCTTCTCAGTTCTCTGTTTAGTCCACTCCTCCTGCTCTGTGTGGGTTCATCCCTCTGGGGTTCCTGGCTGTGGAGCCGGGAGTGAATTGTTCTCGTGGTCAGGCCCAGGTTGTTCTGGGACACTCACATCTCCTTTCCTTCATCTCTGCAGGTACTGAACCTGCATCAGGAGCACCAGCCTCTTCAGGTTTCCTTTTTAAGGCACTTTGGTGGGAACAAATAGATGTCGAGTGTCTTTAACTTCCCTTGTCGGTGAACATGATTTTTAATCCTAAATTCTGCTCCCTTTGGTAGCTGTACCTTGATTTTTGAAAAGAGGCTTCTTGCACCAGTGCATTTCCTCTGGTTTCAAGGCTTCCACCCCAGTGCTGGCTCGCTCAGCAAGGGTGTTTTATTATGATTTGATATCATATATTCACCAGGCCTTTGAACCTTGGCCATGTGGTGCAGAGCAGACATGTTACCTTTGATTAATGAGGCTGTTGAGATAACAAGGCTGTGTGGTGCTGGGTTGCCTTAAAGGCTTTTAGTCTGAATTTGGCACAAAGTTCCTGCAGGTAGGATTTGGTTATCTCCTGCCTCTCGTGCTGTCCAAATTGGAAATTTATGGTTGCAGCAGCAGGAGTGTTCTGCTGACTCTGTGCTCTGTGACTTTCCTCTTTCCCTGAAAGCTCCTGTGCTGCTGTTGCAAGAGGCAAGGAGGCATTTGTTGTGGTTCACTTGAGAACATTCAGTTCAAAAATAGGATTGCAGGAGACGGTTGAGTTCACAGAGGCTCAGTTTCTAGCAGTGACGGGTGCAGGCAGACATCCAAAATGTATGGAAATCCACCAGCTCCTATTCCAGGATGAGCAAAACAAGCACAAATTGATTGGTGAAATCTAATCCATGCCTTTGGTTGGTTGGTTTGTTTGTTTTTCATCTTCTAATAAGTGCATGACAACGTCCACTTGCTTTGAGTTTTGGCGGGAGGGCTCGGGTTCCTCTACTTTAAACCTTGATTTGGGGTTAAAAAATGAAGAACTTCAGGGGTTTGGGGGTTACCTGTTGGTTCTCATGGTTTGAGAAGGTGACGAATGGTGGGCACAAGGTTTCTTCTGCTTTTCTGCCTGTGAATCAGCAAAAAAGGGGAAGAAGAGCTGGTTGGGGATGGTCCTTCCTGCTCTTGGTGGCAGCTCTGGGTGATGGGGTGAGACAGGGGGGCTGTGGCACAAAGCAGGCCCTTGGCAGTTCTGTGACAGCCAGAGCAAGTTGTTATCTCCAGAACTGAAGGCCCACGTGAGCTGGGTGGAATTCCTCGATCAAGTACTGTTTGAGGTGGTTACTTGTTTAATTCCAAAGGTCACTGGACATTTCCATTGCCTGCAGGGGATGGGGGGCCAGCAAAGCACAGATGGGGAAGTTCAGCACTGTGCTTTCACGTGTTTGTTTGTCTCTGTGTGATTTTTCATGTTTGGTGTCTGAAAACACTGAGCAAACAGGGTTGTGAGGAAGAAAGCAGAAAAACGCGCAGAAAAACGAACATTAGGTAAGATGAATTCCCTTTCCACGGCAGTGTTTATAAGCTGGTTTTAAATGGGAGAGTGTGAGGCAATTAAAATCAGGGAGAATGCTTTTCTGCAGCCACTTGAGATGCTGCAGGTACACCCGGGGTGAACTGCAGCAGCTTGTGAGCAGCGCTCGGAATGATCCTTCCCGTGCTGTTTCAGTGATTCATTCGACTTTGAGAGCGGCGAGGAGTGAATTCCCGACTGTGGGAAGGGGTGGGCAGAAGCTGAAACATTGTGTTGTGTTTCAAGCTGGGTGTTTTGGTCTTAGATTTCATGCAAACCTCCCCAGCAGCCTCCCGGCACATGGGGAGCCCGGGAAGCTGGGTTGAGGTTACACCGTGTTACACTTCAGGCTGTTTGTGTTCTCATGGCTTAGCAGAGATTTTTGTTTGGCTTTGAATGCAGGATTCCCAAAGTTACTTAGGGAACGTGTGTTTGTTTAATCATTTCTGCCACAGGTTGGATTCAGATATCCCTGTAATATCCAGAGGATACTGCACATCTCGCCTGTAAGGATGCTTTTGGAGGTGGGAAAATAGATTTGTCCTGTACAAACCCCACTACACACTGCAGTTTTTAGAGTGATTTCAGCGTGGAAAAGTTCTTTCCTTTTCCCAGTGGAGAGTTCCTCTGTCCTGCTGACTTTGTAGGGGGGGCTTGAAAGGATCCCCCGTGTTTTGAACGTAGCCCTTGTCTGGGAGCTGCCTTGGAGCTGGAGCTGTGCCCACGGAGCTGTGCTTTCCCAGGGCACTGTGTGAATGCTAAGCTGTGTTGGAATGAATTCCAGTGGGCAGCAGCATAAGCCTGCTCTCATTTTCCCTGGAAGACGCTGCTGCATTGTCTTGTCTGTGCCCTGAAAGCCTCAGTGTTGTTGGTCAGAGGCTCAATTCTGCGAGTGCCACGTATGCAAAGGAGCCTGTGAATAGGAAGGACTTGCAGTGCTGGTTCTCAGCTCCTCATGGAATTCCAGGACAACTGGCAGCTTTTGTTAAACCCTCGGTGTTCCGTGGGCATCCTCTCTCCCACACGGGAGATGTTTCACATGCTCTGGTGGTGGTGTGATAAGGCCTTGGAATCGCTCCCCTGCAGGCTCAGACAAACCTGTGTTCCTGTGCCATCAGCCCAGGGAATGGGCAAAGCTCTGCACGGTGAAGGGATCCACCTGTGCCCACAGGTGTGGCAGGGGCAGGGTTGGAAGCTGTTGGCATCTCACAGCTCTCAGACTGGTGTTTGAGCCGTGACCCACCGTGTTTGTGTGTGCTCTTCTCTCTTCCACGCCCCTCATGAAGGAGCTCTGCAAGCACTGCAGGGATTCCGTGGGTGTTTGTGTCCCAGGGTGTGCCCTGAGCAGACAGGAAGGAGTCCTGGACCTTATCTCAGCCACTTCTAGGATATGATGTAGGAGGGACTAGGAAGAGTTCCTGCCAAGGGGCCGGAGGCACCACAGGGCTGAATCTCCTCCCTCTGGTGTCTCAAAGGGTCTTTGGACAAAGGAGTGTGGGGGGGAAATCCCTCCTGTACTTGGAAGTGCCAGGCTTCCTGTGCTTGCAGGGATTCTGTGGGTATTTATTTCCAAGGGTGTGCCCTGAGCAGACAGGAAGGAGTCCTGGACCTCATCTCAGCCGCTTGTAGGAAAAGATGTCAGGAGCTTCCTTGTACTTCCTTGTAAGGGAAGGCAAGTGGTACAACTGTGTACCAAAAGTGGGATGTGGATGCTGGAGCTCAGCAGGGCACACTGGTGTTGGCAGCTGGAGCAGGTGTTTATCCAAAATCCCTGCTGGTAGCATTAGGCATGGTGGGAGACATGGAGCAGGGGCAATCATGAATTATCACCCGTTTAACCAACTTGGAAAAGGTCAACTTGCTCCTGCTGGGTGTGTTTGGGAAGGAAGAGTTCCTGAGGCACCACAGGGCTGAATTTCCTCCCTCTGGTGTCTGGAAGGGTCTTTGGACGAAGGAGTGAGAGGAAAAAAAAATCCCTCTTGTACTTGGGAGTCCTTGCTGTGCTTGCAGGGATTTTGGGGTGTCTGTGTCCACGGGTGTGCCCTGAGCAGACAGGAAGGAGTCCTGGACCTTCCCTCGCCACGTCTCGGAAATGATGTCAGGAGCTTCCTTGTGCGAGCCCTTTTCTAACCACATCTTGAATGTTGCTGACAGCTGCCAGGGCTGCTCACCTTCTGAGCCCAGCTCACCTCTGGAGCTGTGGGAGCTGAGCCTGTGTTGTGTCTCATTTATTTTGGGATGAATGTGCTGCCTGCTGATCCAGCCCTCTGGAGTGTGCCGGTTTGGAGCCGAGTGCAGGGAAAGGTCCAAGGCTTTTATGGAAGGGTTTGATCAGTGCTGGACCAGTGCTTTGACCAACACCCAGCAGTGCCTGAGCTGGTCACCTCTGCCTTGTCCTGGCAGATGGAATCCCTGTCCAGGAGCTTCCTGAGCCTCTGGCTCACCTGGATGCACCCGAGGGGGAACTGCAACAGTTTGGGCTCCACATCCCTTTGGAACAGGCTTGTGCACAGGACTTGGGATTTGTCCCTGTGGGGGGATGGAGGTGCCTTGCTAACAGCTGAGCAAGTGGTCCCAAAGAAACCTGTGTCTGGAATTCATTACTGGAATGGCTCCACAGGCGTGTTTGATTTTGTCAGTACAAGGAAGGGCAGAAAAGGAAACGCCATCAGTTCTCTTGGGCACTGTGGAGATGTGATTCCTGACAAATTGCTCCTCCCATAACCCTGTGAAGTTAAATAAACACAGTGTGAGATTTGGAGTGGTTTTGAGGTGCTTGCCACCCTCTGGATAAATGTGGGCACTGGGTTGTGGCAGCTGCAGTCTCAGCTGGAACCCACGTGCCAGTTCTGCCAGGCTGTGTCTCTGAGCTCAGTGCCAGCCTGGCTGCCCTCTGACAAAAGCATGGGACTGTTTTGTCCCACTTTTAGGTATCAAAAATGTGGGTCACTGCGATGCAGGACACATTAGTGTGACAATTTTAGCCTGAAGGGACAGAGTTGGCTGAGAGGGGACAGCGATGCCCGGTAGAGTGTGAAAGTCAGGACTTCCAGGTCAGCTATTCCTGATCAATGAGCTTGATGTTCACAGCCTCTGCTTTAAGCACAGAAGGGCTTGGTTTCACCTTTTTCTGGGTGTTAATGACAAAATTTAAGCTTTGGCTTTTTGAGGAGAGAAAAAGGACGCCTGTTTATAAAAGAGCTGTGGGGTTGCTTGGGGAGGGCTTAGCAGTGGTGCTTTCCTGTGGTCTGAGCAGTCCCTGCTGTGCATGGCAGGGCCACAGCCACCCCTTCATCACCTCCAGCAGCTCTGGGGCCTGGTGGGAATGTCCCATGTCCCCTGGACTGGGTTGCTCCATTGATAAAAGTCGGTGTTGTGTTGTGTTTCCTGAGCTGGCTGAGAGCCAAGCAGTGCTGCCAGCAGCACCCAGAGCTCCAAGAAGGGTGATCCTCATGGAGCAGGGGCTCATCTGCTCCTCTGAACACCTCCAGGCTGGAAACTCTTCCTGTATGATGTGACCAGGTGGTTTTAGAAGAGGCTGATCCTTCCTTTGTGTGTCTGAGGGAGCAAAATTATGTGGATAATTTCAGTTAGCTGCCTGTTTTACACAAGCAGGAGTGAGCCAGGACTCAACACAGGAAGGTTAAATTGAATTTTGATCTCCACACACACTGTTAGTGGTTCCCTCTGTGTTCATCCTCCTTCACTACTCACCTTTGCAGCTCTAACAGCTGTTGGAGTGCTATTGTTGTGTTGGTGGCAGGAGGCAAGATCTCTTTAAGAACATTTTAGGAACTAAAGTGGAAACTGCGATAGCTGTAAATTTTAGTGTATTACCAACTGTGATCCAAAGTGGGCTTTTCAACTGGTGTTTCAGTGGCAGATAAAAAACACAGCCAAAACTCCTGGTCCTGTTTCTCGCTGCACAAGCACTTCCAGAAGCTGGGTAAAATTCCATGGCTTGTTGGGGCAGGTCCCTGTGCTGGATGACTCCTGTTAGGGATCATTAACATCCCGTGTGCAGGTGCCAAGTGCTGGTGCTGCTGTTGGAAAGGCTGTGGCAGTGAAGCCCAGGATTTGGGAGCAGCTTTGGGGTCTGTGTTTATCCTGAGTGTGTCCCTTTGTTTGTGCCCTGCAGGTCGTGTTGATCATGGACAGTGAAGAAATCCCAACTTTCTCGAGTCCAAAGGAGGAAACTGCATATTGGAAAGAGCTTTCCTTGAAGTACAAACAAAGGTATGGTGGATTTGCAGGCTGGGTTTGGTTCTTAATGACCACAACTTTGTTTACTGCAAAGCCACACCAAGATTGTTATATTATATTCAGTATTTGAGAAAGGAACTCTAAAAAGAGAATTGGTAAAGAATTTCTAGCTTTAAAATTCCCAGTTTTGTGGGAGCTGAGTGTTTCCTGCCTAATGTCTCCACACCAGGAACTCCAGGCTATGTTCTGTGCATGTTTGAGCAAGAGCAGAGCCCTTTTAGGATCATGTGCACCTCTGTATAATTAAAGTGCTGCCTTAAGTAGTATCTTGATGTTTTATCATAAGAAGGCGCCTTTGGGCTCTCCTTGTGTCATTCCTGTTCCCTCCAGCTTCTTGTAATGGAATTACTGGTATGAAAAGTGGCTGATTTGGTGTCTGCTGCATTTTACTGAAGTGGATTTTACCTCCTGTACCAGGGGTTTGCACCTTTTAGGGGGCACAGGGCTTTTTGGGTACCAAAAGGGACAGGAGAGGCTGTTGTATTTAGTGCTGTGCTTTTTGAGGGGCTTTCTTTGGAGTGCTCCCACTTCATTTTCTTGGGGAGGCTTTATGTGCACTCAGTGCAACTCACGTGCAGCTGAGCTGAAGCCAGTTAAAACCTCTCTCAAGCCCAAAGAGCCCCAGTTGCTTTTTTTTTTTGTTTGGTTCGGGCTTGTTTTGGGGAGGGAGGGGTTGGGAATGTGGAGGAGCCTGTCCATGTGGAGAACCCTGAGCAGTTCTTGGGTGTCAGAACGTTCTGTGTGAGACACCAGTATGTTGTTTCCTAAAGCCTTGTTGGTTTTCCCTGCTGTTTGCTGAGGGCTGAGCTGTTACCTGTGGTAAAGGTGCAAATTTAATAAGCAAAGTATGTGGAGTGGTTACTCCTGGGGTTTAATAACTGTCAGTGCTATGAGGCAGGTATGTGCTGGCTTCCTGACTCCTCATGATTTTTAAGAACCTTAAATTAGGTAGTGCAGAGATGCAGAAACTGTTGTTCTCTCTTCAGTTTTTGACCAAAATCAGGTTAAATGTTTGCTTAATTCCTTGTCTCCAGCAAATCTCCTACCAGTGGAAGCCCATGGAGTACAAAGTGGTTCTCAGGCTCCCATGAATCTGTAAATAGCCTTGATTTCACACAGGCATTTAAGGCAGCTGTTGGTTTTGATGTAAGAGAATTAGTTTCCTTTAATAGCTGAGCTTAATGTAATTTCTCCATTTCCCCATTTTTCTTTTTCCCCTTAGAAATCTACCATGACGCTTAAGTACTTCGAAACTCCTGGTTTTTTCAGCTTTTTTATTTTAGAAGAGCTGCAGATTTTAACTTGGGGGATTCTGGCTTTTCCCACTGATGAAATCCTCTCTCCTTACAGCTTCCAAGAGGCTCGTGAAGAGCTGGCTGAATTCCAGGAGGGAAGCAGAGAGTTAGAAGCAGAGTTGGAGGCACAGCTAGTGCAGGCTGAGCAGAGGAACAGAGATTTGCAAGCAGATAACCAAAGACTGAAGTATGAAGTGGAAACATTAAAGGTGGGTGCTTCTTTTGGGTGTGTCTTGGATCTCCTTGGAGATCCTCTGGGCTGTTCTTGGTCACTGAATATCCAAATGAAGTCAAGGAATCGTCTGTTTATGATCCAGACTTAAGTACGGCACGTCCTCCAAATAAGGCAGGGAAATTCCTGGCAGAATTTTCCTTGGTCACATCATGAAACTCTGGTCGTGGAGTTTGTGCTCTGCATTCTGGAGGCTGTGCCAAGCAGGAGCTTTATTGGTTACATGGGGAACATCAGCATAGCAACAGGGGGACAACACGAGCTGTCTTTCTTTGCAAACCAGTTTTTGTCTCCTTGGCTCTATGAGACCCTAAAGAAGGCTCAGAGTGGGTGATCTGTGACCATCTTTCTGAGAGGCTCCTCATCCACTCTTAACAGCCATTTCTGTGGAGCCAGGAATTGCAGAGGGATCTGCATGTGCAGAAGGTGGCTTTGAACTGATGCCTCTGTGTTAACCAGTTGGTGCCTCTTTTGGAACCTTGAGACAGCATCATTTTGGGTAGTCTTGGCTTGTGTTAGTGAAGACAAAGGTTAGAAATTCTCTCAGTGGAAGGAAGGTTTATGGGATTCCTCTTTGTATCCATTCCCAGCTGTACTGTAAGGTCAGCACATGTTTTATGAGGTCACTGGTTTCTCCACACTGGTTTCTCCATCTGTGCCCTCAGAGCTGGTGAGAGAGTGTTTGGCAGTGAATTCTTCCAGAGATGAGTTTGTGGACCTGGAGGTTTCGTAACAGATTCCAGTGGCTCTCATTTTTGCTCATGGACACGTCAAACAGTGTTTGGTCTCAGAGTGGCTGTTGTCAAGGGAAAAAGGGGGGGCTGTGCAGTTGGATTTCTCTCTGGCTTCCTGGATGTTTGAGGCCCTGGAGCAGCTGCCAGTGCATGCTGCTGGGAGCAGATGCAGGGACACATCCCTGAGAGCCAGCTGTGTCCTGGAGAGATGGCTGTGGCTTTGTCTAGCTCTGATGTTCACATCCTGTTCCTTCTCCCTCTCTGATTTTTCCTGTGGGTTACCAGCAATCCCCAAACCAGCAGCCTGCAAGCAGCATGATACTTTCTTTGTCCCATTTTCCTGCTATTTATCTCCACAATTCTTTCTTCCAGGAGAAGCTGGAGCACCAGTATGCCCAGAGTTACAAGCAGGTGTCCCTGCTGGAGGATGACCTGAGCCAGACCAGGGCCATCAAAGACCAGCTGCACAAATACGTGAGGGAGCTGGAGCAGGCCAACGATGACCTGGAGCGTGCGAAGAGGTGAGGGCTGCCAGCCTCCTCTTCCCTCAGAGCTTGCACTGCATCCTTTCTTTGCCACTCAGATTGCCCATTTTACTATTCCTTAAAAGGGGAAATATGTTCAAAGAACCCCAAGACTCTTGGAGTTCGTCTCCATCAGCTGGCTCCTTGTGTTAGAGCTGGAAGGGCAGTGGGACAATGTGGCTCGTGCTCCTGTGAGGAACAAGCTGTGCAAGCAGAGCCACTGTCTCTGGTAGCCCCAGCTAAATGACTTCTGTTTGTGGTCCTGGTGGCTCCAAACCCCTTTGAAGTCAGCAGCTCGTGCTTTACATAGTCCCTTTTAAACAAACCAGGCCAAAGGAGTCTCCTGGTCCCTTCCAGAGCAGCTGTAGGGAACAATCCTGGCCTTTGTAAGGCCTGGGATGAACAGGCTGCTCTGGAAACGCCCAGTTTGGGAGGAGGTCATGCTTCCCTTTTGCTGAATGGGAATTCTGCCATTGATTCAGGGAGAGCAGGAATGAGCCTCTGGCTATCTGGGAGAAAAAAGATCTGAGAGCTGAGCTCCTGTTTCCACAAGGCTCATGACTAACTTCTGACGAGGAGTTTGGAAGGAATTGGCTCTTGGGTAATATCCCAGTGCTCTGCTTTCCAAACTGGGCTCTGCCTGCCCAGAGCTCTGCCCTCATTCAATGTACAGCTTGGGATCATGGCTTGGGAAAAATGGGGAGGGGTGCACAGGACTGGCTCTTTCCCACACCTTTGGTGCATCCCTGAGAGCCAGATGCTATCATGTTCTTTGCATCTTTTTCTCCTGTTTCTTTGGAGTTGATTATTCCTTTCTAGGCAGCATTTCC
>JAYRBT010000043.1:10799139-10817410 GCA_036023395.1 Myiotriccus ornatus
CCAGATGCTATCATGTTCTTTGCATCTTTTTCTCCTGTTTCTTTGGAGTTGATTATTCCTTTCTAGGCAGCATTTCCATGGCTTTCAAATGCTCAGTGTGACTGCAGGCCCTGCTGACATTTTTCCTCTATTATGTTTCTGGATGATACACTTTCATGTTGAATGAGCTGAAGAGCCCAATATTCTGGATT
The DNA here is from genome assembly GCA_036023395.1 of Myiotriccus ornatus. Taxonomy (NCBI): domain Eukaryota; kingdom Metazoa; phylum Chordata; class Aves; order Passeriformes; family Tyrannidae; genus Myiotriccus; species Myiotriccus ornatus. The sequence goes on from JAYRBT010000043.1 coordinate 10,799,331, forward strand.
TTGTTTCTAGGGCAACAATAGTTTCATTGGAAGACTTTGAACAGAGACTGAACCAAGCTATTGAGAGAAATGCATTTTTAGAAAGTGAACTGGATGACAAGGAGTCACTGCTGGTTTCTGTACAGAGATTAAAGGATGAAGCAAGAGGTAAGGCTTGTCTGGTTGGTTCTGTGTCTTGGTTTGCTAAAAGAGATCTGTACCAACCAAAGCTCATGTTTCTAGAAAGCCTCACAGGATAAAACTTGAACTGCATACATTAGATATTATTAAGAGTATGTTTTTTATATGTCCTGTGTAGTCAAGAGGAAAAATTTCCTCACTTAGGGGAGAATTAATATCAGATTAATTCAGGATTTTAACAGAGGTGAGTACAAAAATACTCTGTTGCACAGATACCATATAATTGAGGAAATGTGCTTTGAAATGCCTTTTTGTAATGGTTTTATGCCTTGTGTAGGGAGGGAAAGCACAGGAAATGACAGGGAAATACAGGATAAATGATTAAGTAACTGTCTTGGAAGATCCTGTCTCCTGTGTTCCTTCTAAACCCCTTGGAAATTGCCTGCTTTATTTAAGATATTCCGGTAAAGGCTGTGTTTAGACCTGTGAGATCGGAGATGGCTGAGGCAGCATTGTGGGATACGAGCAGGAACTGGGAATTCCCCAGTGGATTTCACATTAAGGATCCTGGGGAAACATTTTTTAATGGTTGGGGGAAGACTGATTTCTCTGACAATGGAGATGATCTGCTCATAATCCTGTGCCAGCCATTAATAAGTTTAGAGATTAGTGGTTTTCAACTTTATTTCCCCAAGTGAAACTTCCTAAAATAATTCCTCAGTTCAGGCCTGGGCCCGAGTGTGAGAAAACTCACCTGAACAGGCCGGGATTTTTTGGCTGTGAACCTCTTTGAAAACCAAGTTTGTGCCCCAGGAATTAAAAGCTTTATTGGAAGCACAGGGGTTTTTGTAATAAATATCAAGAGGGACGTTTTCCAATATGTAAAGTTTTACACAATGTAAATATTTCTGACGAAATATATGTGTTGTCATTTGAGGTGAGGGCAACAATACTGGAAAAAACAGCAAAACCCAGAAGACTATCTTCCAGAACACTGAAATAATCAGCCAAAAAGACATCTTGTTTTTCAGATGAGTCATTTGGAAATTTTTAGCATTTGTTAGCATAGCAAAGCTGCTTGTTGTTCTCCCTGACAGCAAGCAGGAACAGTAGCCACTAAAAGAACTGGTAAAATGTCAAACTCTGAGGTGGCATTTCTGATGGAACAGCCTCAGATCCTCTGCTGGGGGGCCCAGGTTTTCATTTCAGCTCTGCTGTTTTACCTAAAATCAGTTCTAAAAGTGTGACAGCTCAAAAGCTGAGATGTGCAGTTAATTGTGCTCTTGCCCGTTGTAGCAGATTAAGGCAAGGAGTAAGAGGTCTGGGGAAATTCAAGAACAACTGGAACAAAAAGGAACAACTCCCTTGTCATCTTTTTTTGCATCTAGACCCTTCTAAGGATTTACAGATCCATTGCTGAGCTGGAAATGGGAAGGGGTGGGGTAAGGATAAGCTGCAGTCTGAGGAGGAGGTGAGGGCGAAGCCTGGCTTTGCTAATCTCCAGGCTGTTTCCCTTTGGACTACCTGGTCTCCAGTCTGCTCTTCCACTTGTCAAGGCATCAAAAACTGGGTACAGCCCTTGGACTGTCTTGGGCTGGTGTGGAATTCTGGGGATTATTACCTGGAAGAATAACATAGCAATTGGAAGCACAGGGATAGGTCATTCCTCTGGTTTTTCCAGCCTTTCCTGGAGCAGGAGCTGAGTGTGGCCCAGCTGCAGCATTTGTGTCCAGCTGCAGTTTCTGTAACACTCTTTCCATGGAGCTCACACTGCAAATGGGCAAAATTCCTGAAGGAAAGTCACCTGCCATGAGCACAGGGACCACCCAGTTCCAAGGACCATGGGAGGGGTGGGATTGGGCTGGGACTGTTCTGAGGGGTGTCCCCAGTGCTGGAGAATCCAGTCAATCCAGGATTGCTGCAAAGTTGTCTCCTCTTCCTCTCTCCCAAATGAACAGAGAGAGTGCTTGTGAGAGAAATCAGTCTCTAATGTATGGTTTTTTGTGGATTTTTTCCTTCTCTCCATCCTCAGACTTAAGGCAAGAGCTGGCAGTGAGGGAAAGGCAGCAAGAGGTGACCCGAAAATCAGCTCCCAGCTCTCCCACTCTGGACTGTGAGAAGATGGATTCAGCTGTCCAGGCCTCTCTCTCCTTGCCAGCCACACCTGTTGGAAAAGGATCAGAAAATAGTTTTCCTTCCCCAAAAGGTACCATTCCCAGGAGCTGTCTCTGTGTGTTTGGCAGGATGACCATCCTGGCAACAAACTGTGGATGCTCCACAGGGAATATGGCTGTGGGGATAGGGGGATCCCACACCTGTGTTTAAATCCCAGGACAGCATCAGGTGCATTTAAGGAGTACGAAAAGAAAGAAAAGAGCATGGGAAAAGCATGGAAAAGAAGGGCACTGAAGCTCAGATAGTGCTTTTGTGGGGGGCAGGGGTTTGCAGTGTGCAGTGGAGCACTGAGGAGATTTAGGATTGCAGGGAAGTGCAGTGACTGATATTCCTGCTCCAGTGTGGAGTAGCAGTGGTGGGTGAAGGGGTGCCAGGAATTCCAGAGTCTCTGTTCCCACACTGACTCTTGGGGGTGCTGTTTTCTCCCTGAGGCAGTGGGATGTCAGGCCAGTCCCCTTCCCCCTCTGGAAGGCTCGGGACAGTCACAGGGATTAATGCATGATTTTTCAAATGAGAAGGAGCAGATTCCAGCAGGAGCTCTGGCTGGATTAGATGGATTGTGGTCAGTAGCCCTGCAGATGGAGAGTGCGTGAACTCTGCATGTGGGGCTAGTGGGAATGAGGGCAGTGGGCAGGAATTAAGCTCTATCATTTTTCCATGACTGCTGAGCATGCAGTTATTGTGGGGTAATTGTATCAAGTGTCTGCAGCAGGGTTTTAGATTTATCTTTTTTTTTTTTAATGTAGAAGTTGATTTATTTAAATGTTTAAAAACCCCTGAACTGTGGGGGAGTGGAGCATGGAATAACATGTGCCTGTGTTTGCAGCTATACCAAATGGGTTTGGTACCAGCCCCCTTACTCCTTCAGCCAGAATATCTGCACTCAACATTGTGGGAGACCTGCTACGGAAAGTGGGGGTGAGTGCTCTGAACTCCAGCTCTGGGCTCTCCCTGGGGCTTTTGTCCTTCTGCTCAGTCACAGCCTCGGCCTGTTCTGAGCACAAGCTGTGCCTTCCAAATCATCCACATTGTGTTTAGTGTGTTATAATGTAATTTTTTTTTGTATTATTTTGATTTTTAAAGCGAGTTCTGATGTCAGTTTGGGGTGATGAAATTCATATTTGGAGTTAAAAGTTTCTCAAGGACATGGGTGACAGGGTTAGGCACCGTCAGCTGCTTGTTCTGCCCTCAGCTGGGGCCTGCAGCTCCCTCTGTCCCTGGGCTCTGGGTGCCTGCTGACACATCAGGGTCTCCTCATGTGAGATCTCCTCTTCTGGGCAGAGGTATTGAAAACTAAACTGAAAATGAAAAAAAAAAAATCTAGAAACCTTTGGTAAGAAAGTGAGAAAATAAATCAGGAGAAAGCCAAATGCTCCCATCTGTAGTTGGTGGGGAAGTGAAATGCATGAGCCTTTAAAGGGATTAGTGCTGTAAGCAGGGACGAAGTGGTTCAGACATCTGTTGCAGTGTTGTTCAGGGTTTTCAGCTGGACAAGGACGTGAGTTTTGAGCTCGGAGGAGGTGGCTGATGAGCCTCAGGGGCTGTGCTGGAGTGGAAGCAGGGCCAGGCTGAGTGCTGGCTCTGCCCTGTGTGTGTAACCACCCTGAGCTGGGCAGGAGCTGCAGTGCAGACAGTTGTTTTAGCAAAGTTGGGAATGAAAAACCGCCTTTGCTGCTGCCATTTGGAGCCACTGAGCCTGTCCTGGGTTTGAAAGGGCAGCAGGACAGCTCTGGGTTACGGAGTGACATGTTTAAAAGGGGATCATTGTGAGTAAGAGTCTGCAGGGGATTTAGGGAGCTTAACAACAATCCCATATGATTACTCTGCAAGGACAGGAAATGCCAAATAAGCATGCTTCCTTCCCAGCCTGCCTCACACAGCCACTGACACGCAGTTCCAGCCCCTGCACTTCTTACCAACAATTATAGGATGCTCAGGACCTGTTTTGGGTTTGGCTGGGCCTCATCCCAAGCCTCAGACTCCCTGTCTCTGCAGGAAGTTTCCCTTCAGCTTTCCTGCTTGCAGCTGAGACAGGGAATCACTTGGCCCAGATCCCAGTGGGCAGTGACAGCTGCTGTGTCACCCAGACACAGGGGTTGCCTGGAGCTGCCTGTATAGCCCATATTCCCTAAGGAAGCTTCCATGGATTCCTAGGAGAGTGTACAGTGCTCACTGACCTGTGACAGCACGTCAGGGACCTGTTATTGGAATATTTGTGGAATGGGACCGAACCCCACATTTTTGGAGACAAATTTTAGTCTCCAGTGCATGGATTTGCTCCATGCACAGGGAGGGTGTAAAGAGTAAGGACTTTCTGCCAGACCAGATGGACATTCAGGATAAGCCTCGGTCTGGGACAGTGGCGGGAAGGGCAGGTGATGTTCTGGAGGGAAGGAGGGAATCGGGAAGTTGCTCCTCCTCCTGCCAGGAGTCACTGAATGAGGCAGAGACTGCCACTTTATACAGGGGGAAAAGATCTCACCAGGATTGCTTGGAAGTATCAGAGATGGGAGTACCGAGATGGAAGACCATGGCTCAGCTGCTGCCTTTGCTTTGTCCTGACACCTCCGTTCTAAGGTGTGGCAGTGGAGCTTTACAGACTGGCTTTGAGTTGCAGGCCAAGATCAAGAAAGAAGTGCCAGGAGAAATTGTCCTGGTGAAAAAATCAACTTCCTTCAAGTCCCTCTTGAAACCTGAGAATTCTGCTTTAGGCTCAGATTAGCTCATGGCAGCCTCACTGCAGCTGCTGAGGGAAGGAGTTCTGGTAACTTCTGCCGGAGTTGGCTCCCTTATCTTGGGTAATTATCTCAAGATTCATATGTTCTAAAATCTGAGCCCTCATGGAGCTGAGTAATGCCTGGCAGTCTGCATCAGCATCTGTGTGTTTCCTCTGTGGTTTGGGTGACAGAGGAAATGACAGCTTTGTTCCCAATTTTTTGCCAAAGGTGATCACACCAGAGTCCTGATCGTGGCCATCCTGAGGTCATGGCAAAGCCTCGCCTCCAGCCTCAAAATACTTCCTCTTAGTAGTTTTACTGGTTTGACATTACTTTTTTTCTCCCCTTTCCCAGGCCTTAGAATCCAAATTAGCTGCTTGCAGGAACTTTGCAAAGGACCAGGCATCACGGAAATCCTACATTTCAGGGAACGTCAACAGCGCCGTGATGAGCAGCAACGGCACCAAGTACCCACACCCAGGGCACACCTCCTTCTTCGACAAAGGGTGAGTGAGGGACACCTCTGCCCTGCAGGGAACTGCTTTTCAGCAGGCCTGTTTCTTGTCCTGTCCTTGCCCACCACAGCTTCCATCCTATAGGACAAATAATTCGTGGGGCCGAAGCCTCCGGGGCACGGGGAAGGTGCCGGTGCTGATTTTGGCAAAGCAGAGAAAAGCAAGCGTGGTTGGCTCAGCTGGTGGGGTGGCAGTGCCTGTTCTGTCCTGCTGCTGCCTCATCTCTGGTGGCTGTAAAACCAAACCCCAGGCAGCAAACCTGCTAGTGGTGAGCGTGGCCTTTGAGAGGATCTCGGGGAAGCAGAGCTGGAGTTGCCACAGCTCCTGGTGTGCTCCGGGGGTGTGGGGATTCCCTTGGCACAGCTGGGGGCAGGCAGGAGTGTTCACTTGGAGGGTGGAGCCCTGGGTGCTCACTTCCCCCTGCAGTAGGGGAAGAGATAAACGTCACTGATGGTGTAATTGTGGCTGCTGGGGGGTGGCAGGAACTGCTTGCACAGGAAAAACTACCTTATGTGACTTGTCCCTGGTCAGAGCTTCCTCTGGGATCCTGGGAAGTGGTTCCACAGGGGGATTTTCCCCAGTTCTTGGGAGCACAAGGCCCTGTGGGTGTATGAGGGTGAAAAGTACAGTGATCCTGGGGGCAAAACACCCGCCCTGCTCCCTGCACTGTGGTACCATTCCATGTTAAACCTCTTCCCAATGCATTTTAATGCCAATACGCAGCACATGCTCAATCATACATTTATTTTAGAGAAGGAGATGAGCTGTTCCCAGTCTGAAGAGAGGCAGACAGCTGAGCTTCCTCCAGCCACCCTGCTCAGCTTACCCCCCTGCCGTGGGGGAGCAGCCAGAGCTGCATCTGCCAAACTGGCATTCAGAGGTTTTGGAGCCACTGCTGTTTGGAATGGGAGAGTTTGGAGATGTAACATTGTCAGCCCTGAGGGTTGTGTGTGTGCTGAGGGGCCCTGCAGCCCCCTAGCAGTGCTGGCAGGCCCTGCTGGGGAGGGATTGTGGCAGCTCTGAGGAGGCAGCAGGGCTGAATTGGGTGTGGTGTGACCAATAAGCTGATTGCTCTGTGGGGTGGGGGGCGCTCTGAATTACCCACGTTATCATCACCCTCCTTAATCTGGGCTGGTGCCTGCAAGGAGGAGCAGGTTGTGGCTGAAAAGGGCTTAGGAACTCTGGCCCCTGAAGGAGCTGCAGCAAAGGTGGGTGTTGTTGGGCAGGAAAAGCGGTGGAAATGACTGATGGGCTCATGTGCAAGTTGCTGGAGACCCTGCTAGATAATCAGGTTAAGCCACACAGGTATGTCTGGGTTAGTCCTGCTTACTGCAGCCCAGATTTTTATTAGCACTCAAAGCAGTCCTTCATCCCCTTCCTCTCCTTCTCTGCCAGTTCCTCACTGGCCAAGCAACAGTCCTTGAATTGGAAGAAAAAACTCCAAAAAAAAAAGTGAACTGGATTCCCTCAACCATGAGATCAGTGTTAGCTCCCTGCAGCTGCTGGGCCTGCAGAAGGCAGGACAGTGTGTTCAGCTCTGGGCTGTGCCCTAGTGTGTGTGCAGGGTGGTGACACCTCTGCCCCACAGTTTTGCTGTACTTATTCCCTCACCTTTGAAGATTTGGGATTCTCTTTCCTGTCCAAACAGTAAAACTGCCGACAGTTCAACTGGAAAACATCCACACCCAAAGATGAAGGATAGGAAGTAATTAGGAGAAGTTTCTATGCACAAATATGGAGAAATACCCACAAGTGTTGTGCTGTTCAGAGCTCACCCTTTTTGGGGGGTGAATTCTGCACTCAGTGCTCAGATTTTGGAAGAGCAGTAGCTTGTCCTGTCCGTGTCCTCTGCACCCCCGTGTGCTGGCCCGGCAGGGTGGGTGGCCCAGGGCTGTCCCTCGCACTGGCTCCTGCTCCCCTTGGTGTCCCAGCTGTGCCCCTGAGGTGCTGGCAGTGTGTGCTGTGGGAGCTCCCTGCTCTGGGTCACCGTGTCACTGGGGCCAGCCCGTGGTGCCCAGCAGGGCAGTGCCTGAGCTCAGGCCATGCTGGGTGGGCACGAGGGGCTGAGGGGAGCCCTGCCCTTCCCTCTGCCCTTCCCTCCTCCCTCTCCACCCCCGGCACTCTCCTCCCTGCCCCTGAGTGGTGCTGGACCCTGAACCAGCCTCATGTGGTTGTAGGTCTGATCCAACCTGCAGCCTGTGCCCGAAGAGCAGACAGTTGCTGGGTGGTGGGGTTGGGGCAGAGGCACCTCAGCCCCATCCTCACAGCTCTCTTTGCTTTCCTTGCTCTACCATTTTGCTGGTTAAAGTGTTTGAGGAGTCTCCAGCTCTTGTCAAGCTCTTGCTCTTTGCCCTCAGGAGCTGGGCAGGAGGTGGAACAGGGCAGCATTGCTGTAGGGGTCGACAGCAGGGCTTGCTCCAAAGCTGTGCCAGAGAATTGGAAGGGTCAGGACTTCCCTGCTTTGTTCCAGCTCCCCAGTGTCTAGTGTTGATGAGTTTGCTGCAGACATGTTCCTTCAGGAGCATGCTGCTTCTGTCCAGGTGCCAGGGAATGGCAGAACAGCACCTGGAGATGCCCTTGGATAGATATTTGGGCTTTTTGCTGTTGTACTTGTTCTTAATTGGTTATTAAAGTCAGTCCAGTTTGGGAACAAAACAGCTCTGGCCATGAAGGGCCCTGCAGAGTCCTGGCACTGGGGTGCTTGTTCCTCAGGGCATTAACTCCTTGTTCCCCTTCCTGCACTCTTGAGTGCCAAAGTCCTGGGAGTTGATGTTTGTTCTTAGTTATCTGAATGAGCTGGGCTTTGTTTTAATAAAACAAGCTGCAGTTTCAGTGTGAGGAGATTCTTACACACTTGGCAGCAGTGCCATGAAGCAAATGGGTGCCTCTGTTACCCATAGCCCTGGTCTGTGTACACCAGGCTGGGAATTCAGGCTCTTCTTTGGGTTCCTGGTCTGCCTTATGAAAAGTTTCCCTGGAAAAGAGGGAGCTGTGGCTAATTTTGGTGAGTAATCCTGTAATGTGCCTGTGCAGAGCAGGGACTCCCTGAGCAGAGGTCAGAAGGTTTGCTGAGGTTGAGTTTAACATATTCGCTCTGCCCCAGTTCCTGCATCAAGGGTTATGCTCAGGAATGTCTTTTTTGTGTACATAAACTTTCCCTTTCTCTCCACTAGGCGTGAAAAGGTCATATTCCCCACCTTGGTCATGGGTAAATGAATTCATTTGCACTGATCTGCTGCATGTGCTGTAACCTGGGGCTTGGGGGGCAGAGCTGGGCTCTGGTAACTGCACGAGGTAGTTCGTAGTGTCACACACTAATAGGCCCTGATCAGAGCCCAAGGCTGTAATTTCTCCTCCTCCTTACTTTAAATAAACCTCTCTGCTGCTGTGACCTGTTGCAAACATAAGTCTGAGTGCTGCTGCTTTCTTGATCTAATTAATATTTCCAATACCTGCATGATTCTGATTGAACGGGGCACAGCAGGGACAGAGGGGAACGCTGCTGCTGGTTGATGGAGTTCATCTTCAAAGTTTGCCCTTTGGTTGCAGTTTTCCTTCAGCATTTTGTGGCTCTGGACTTGCTGATGTGTGGGTGATGTGCTTCTGGCTGAAGGGAAGGCACACAAGGGCTGGAGGGGGGCAGGACAGTGTGGGGAGGGACAGCAGTGCCCCTGCTGGGTGTCAGCAGCTGGGAGCGCAGAGGTGCCAGCGAGGCTGGGCAGGTCCAGGCCCCTGGGGATGGGGGTCCTGCACACAGGGCTCACAGGCCCCACCTGGTCCCTTCCCTGCCTCTGGAGGAAGTGTGGAGGGTTCCCTGTGCTGTCCAAAAGGGCAGGTTCCTGCCAGTCTCATCCTCCTCCTCCTCTCACATCTCTGCTGGGTGTTCCTCAACCTCCTGGTGCTGTTGCTGCTGCCCAGGAGAGGAGGAGATGTGTGTTAGAGCCCTGCCCTGCCTCAAAACTCACTTTCCCTCTGGTTTTCTTGTGGGTCTGCTCTCCAGGTGTGCTTTGACCAGCTCCGTTTACCCTCCAGGCCGGGCTGTTCAGCTCCAGGAGAATCTTGGGCTGAGGTTTTGTTGGACACTTGGAGTTGAGGGAATCTTGGAGATCAGGTGCTAAGTACAAAACACAGCTTGAAATGCTGTTTAATGAGTCACAGTCTGTCATCAGCAGTCAGGGCAGAGCCTGTGGCTGGAAAGGGGCACAGAGCCCATGGCACTGGAGGGACAGGCAGCCAGAGACATCCCCCAGCAACCACTGCAGGGGCATTTCCAGCTGCTTCTGCCTGTGTTTGGAGCACTGGAGCCTGGTTTCTTGGGAAGCCCAGAGCAAGGGCACATCACAGAGTGTGCTGGGGGGCGGTCTGAGGGACAGGGAGTGGGGGAGAAGCAGGGGAGGGATGAGGTTGTGGTTAATCCCTGAGGGCAGGTCTCTGCAGCTCCTCCCACTGAGGCCTTGGAGACCAAGCACAAGGGCTTCTCTTCCCAGCTCTGGGAGCTCAGGCAGGGCATCTTACTGGTTATTCTTAACAGTTGCTCTGTTTAAGGTGTTTTACTTGCCTTTCACTCTGGTTCTCACTGCAGTAATGCTGATTTCTTTCCGGTTTTTGTGTGTGTTTTGATGTTGCCACCAGAAATCCAAGGCTGGGTAAGACCTCCCTAAGCTCAGCCCCAGTGCCAGCTTCCAGTATCCCGCAGTTGCTGCTGCTGTTTGGTGCCTTTTCCTGTGCCCCAGCACCTTTATTTCTGCACCCAGAGCAAGTTTGGGCTGGTGGGATGTGCTGAGCAGTGCAGACAGGTGACTCCTGGGGGGGAGCTGCCTTGCTGCTTTAATTTTTTAATTAGCAAACAAGGGAGAGACCTCAAAAGGCTTCTAAGTGGGGTTTTTGCCTTTCCCATCTTCAGCAGAGAGGTTTCTGTGTGCAGTGTGGGGCTGGGAGCTCTCCACACCTCGTGCTGGGGGACACTGGGGACACTCAGTGCTCACAGCCCTTGCTGCCCTGGCGCCTTTGGGGCTCTAGGCCCTTCTTGTTTGGGGTATTTGGGATTTAAACAGGGTCCTGTAATGTGTCTGTGGCATCTGGTCATGTCTGTGTGGCAAAGCCGGTCTAGTGGAAGGTGTCCCTGCCCATGGATGATCTTCAAGGTCCCCTCAAACCCAAAGCAGTCCCTGATTCTGTGATCGTGTCTGTGCTGATCCTCTGGTGCCTTCGTGGCTTGTTTGGGAGGCTCTGGAGGTGGGAGGGGCACCCAGGCTGTGAAACACATCCCCGTGCAGGAGCTGAGGGGGTAGGGAAGTGTCACCACCCAGAGAGAGCAGCAGCTACAGAGCCTGGAGGGACAGGAAGGTGTCCCAGGGGCACAGTTTGGGTGCTGGGAGCCCAGTTTGGGAGCAGCTGGGCCCCAAACCCAGCAGGGAGGGGGACAGTGGGTGCCAGGGACACGGGGGTGACAGGGATGTGGGAGGGCCAGGGCCAGGGGGGCTGTGGAGGCAGTGGCTGGTGCAGAGGGCAGTGACGTGCCAGGCCCTGAGACCTGTGGGGACGTGTCCCCTCCTGCCCGGGCTGGGGGCACCACAAGGACCTGGTGGCACCTGCTGGGGGCTCGGAAGGGACCAGTGGCCCTGCCCATCTGCCCATCCCACTGTGCCATGCCAGGGGGTGCCAGTGCTGGCCTGGCTGAGCTGCAGCCCCAGGCACTGTCCCAGGGCCTGCCAGTGCCAGGGTGGCTCTGGATTTAGTGCAGGAAATGTGGCAAATCACAGAGCTTTACCAGGACTCCTCAAACACTTCCGGGCTCCTGCTGGTGGATGGCACTGTTCTCCAACCCTTTCCACACGGACATTTTAATCCTGTTTGGTGTTGGCTTTTCTGTGGTGGGATTTTTTTCTCCCTGTCCTATTTGGCAGGGGTGTTTTCCAGCTGGTAACATTTGCAGAGGTATGTTGGGATCAGGTTGGCTCTGTGCCCTCCATCCAACCAGGAACAGGGAAATATATTTGTCCCCCAGCCTCTCCAGCAGCTCTTCACTGCAGGCAGGGAGGGTTTTGCCTTGGAATTGTAGCAAGGCAACACTCAAATGGGAGCTGAAATTTCCAGCTGAATGAGGAGGAGGTGAGAATGGGGCTTCCTCCCTGCTCTGATCTGGTGCTGGTGGATGTTCCAGCCAGAGAGGGACAAGAGAAGCCTGGCTCAGGCTGTGCATCTGTCCTTGCTAGAGCAAGCAGGGAGCTATTAGCTCTTCACCTGCTGTTCTGGGAGGATTTGGGAACTGCCCCTGCGCTGGCAGCACCCTCCTGGCTGTGCTGGAAGGGTTTCTGTGTCCCTGACCCAGGAGGAGCAAGGTCAGCAGGGAACATCAGCTGCATGGGAATGGTGTGCTGTGCTAAAGGGAGCGTGGGAATGGCTTCAGACTGCCAGAGGGCAGGGTTAGGTGGGATATTGGGAAGAAATTCTTCCCTGTGAGGGTGGGGAGGCCCTGGCACAGGTTGCCCAGAGGAGCTGTGGCTGCCCCATCCCTGGAAGTGCCCAAGGCCAGGTTGGATGGGGCTTGGAGCAACCTGGGCTGGTGGAAGGTGTCCCTGCCCATGGCAGGGGTGGAACTGGATGGGCTTTAAGGTCCCTTCCCACCCAAACCAGTGTGTGGTTCTGTGGACAGCCCTGCCCTGCCCTGGGGTCACTGCCAGGAGTCCCCTGTGCAGGAGCTGCTGCCACGTGTGTCCCTGAGGCAGCAGTGGCATCGATGTGACTTTCCAGGTTCAGCCTGGAGCCTCCCACTCCCAGGAGGGTTTCCCCCATCAGCAGAGCCCTCACACTGCTTTCCCTGCTCCCTTTTCCCCTGCAGCCCAGGCTGTCTCCTGAAGTGTCCCTTCACAAACAGCTCTGCCAGGACACATCCTGGTGGCACATTCTGGGGTGCTGGTGGCCCAGACAGAGCTGGGGACAGTGGGGACAGTGCTGCAGGGTGGGACATCGAGGCAGGACCTGCCCTGCCCTTCAGGGGTGTGAGGGTTCCCCCCCCAGACCCTCCATGAGAGCAGGGGCTGGTTTGGGACAGCAGTGGGGTGGATGTGCTGCTCCAGGGATGGAATCACTCCTGGTGTCTGGGCTGGGGGAGCTCGGGATGGTGACCCTGGACAGGAGGCAGCTCTGTCAGAGCCATCCCAGAGATGGCAGAGCTGTCAGACCCACCCAGTGCTCTCCCAGCCCACCAGGATCAGGTTCTCCACAGCTCCAGCAGCAGCCTGGGGGATCCCGGGGGTGGAGGGTGCTGGAGATGCTGCTGCATCCCGGTGGGATCAGTGGAGCACAGAGGGAGCTCTGCTGGGCTTCCCCACGGGCAGACATTGCTCTGTGAGACAGAGCCTTTGTCCCCAGCCCAGAGGGACACGGGGACAGAGGTGGCACCGGCCCCAGCCCTGGGGCACAGCCCGTGGTGACACAGCCCCGGGGCCCTTCCCCAGGGCCCTCTGCCCACTCCGGGCACTGAGTGCCAGGGAAGGGACAGGGAGCTGAGGGTGGGAGCAAGCCCGAGAGCTGCTGGCCCTGGCCCTTCAGCTGCATCGACCCACAGAACGCCAGAGGGCTCAGGGTCTGGGCAGGAGCCACTTGTCCTGCTGGGCTGGTCCCCTCCCCAGCACATCCCTGCTCCAGGGCTGGGAGCCAGAGGTGGGACCCGCGTCCCGGCCGTATCCTGGCCCTGCTCCCGCCCTCCCGGGCTGCCGGCGATGAGGGGGGAGGAGAGGGGTCGGTTTTCCAGCTGCTGGTGAGGGGGAGCTGAGCAGTGAGTGGCCTGTCCCTGTGCTGGCCCCTTCCCTAACGCGTCTCTCTTGTCGTTTCCAGGGCGGTGAACGGCTTTGACCAAGGTCCCCCCGGGCTGGGAGCCTCCCGACCGTCCTCGGCGCCGGGAATGCTCCCCCTGAGCGTATGAGCCGCGGGGGGGAGCGCTTGGACTTCTGTTTGCTTTTCTCGGCCCAGCAAGAAAAGAACTGCTCCCTCCCCCTTCCCACCCCGCCGGAACATGACCCCGAGAGGAGACCCCGAGCTCACGGCCCTCCCCGTCCTGTCAATACAGTTTGTTTTCTCTGTCGCTGTAGTGGACGTTCTGTGCCCCACGAGCTGCCACTCCCAGGGCCGTGTTTGGGGACACACACGGGTCCTGCTCCCTGGCCCTTTCAGTCCTCTCTGCTCTGTCTGACTCGAGCACTGGCGGCTCCTCGTCCAGGCATCCCCTGTCCCTGCAGCTCTGCCCTCGGGGGAAGGCTCAGACCCCTGGAAAGGCCCTGGGGGAGGGTGGGCGATGGCACTGGGGGCGTTGGCTCCCAGCAGCGGCTGCAGGGGGGTGTCAGTCCCAGCTGCACCGCTGAGTGTGGTGGACCGGCAGGGCTGGAGGAGGGATCCGGCAGCCCGGCCTGGCTGGGCCCGTCCCCGTGGCACAGGTGGGCACACAGAGCAGGGAGGTGGCAGGACAGAGGGGGGACTGTCACCAGCTCCCCCAGATGCCCTGGGGGTCGCTGGCAGGGCTGAGCTGTTCTGTCCCTGGGCAGGGCCGTGTCCGGCTGCTGTGCCCTCAGGTGTCCCCTGGACCTGCCCCGCTGGCCCGGCCTTCCCCTGTCGCAGCTGCACAGCAGCTCCAGGAGAACATGAGGAAGCCCCTGGTGCAGCTGCCCCGCTGCCCATGGACCCCCAGCCCCTGCTCTGCCCCGGGTAGGACCAGAGTGTCCAGTGTCCCCTGCAGGTTCTGTGACGGCGTTGGGCGACTGTGGTACCTTGTGGGTCCTTGGAGCGACACACCTGTGGGATTTCTCTGTCCATGTGCCTCGGGGTCGGTGGGTTTTCAGCCTGAACCAGCGAAGGGAGCCGGGGTGAAGCTGGGGGGCCGAACTCCCCGTTCTGGGCTGGTCCAGCACATTCAGGGGCTCTGCAGCTTCCAGGGGGTTTAGTTACGAGCTGAGAAAAACCACTGGCCCCGCAGGGGAGGTGGGATGTGCCCCTTTGCCCTTAGGGTTTGTATGGTCCTTCCTTCCTGTGCATCCTCTGCTGCATTTGACTGTTTACATTTGTTTTATTGTACATAGATTTGTAAACATAATACTTTGCCTGAGGTCTTTGTACATAACTTGGGCTTTGTAGCTTTATTTATTCAGCCTCTCTCTGGCATGTTTCCGTAGGATGTACCGTTCCACCCTGGTGCCACAGCCATGATGTGGTTTCAAAAAAATGAAAACAAATGAGAGTAATCTTCCAAAAATAAAATTCTTTTAATGTGGAATCAGTGGATTTTGCAGAACTGGTGGCTGTGGCTCTATTTTGTCCCATAGGGTTTTTTTGCCAAGTGCAAGGTAAGGGGCCAGTGCTGAGGTGCTCTTGTTATCCCATGGTTTTTCCCTTGGGAATGTTGCTCCATAGCTCAGTTTGGGCACATGGGAACAGCCACTGCTGGACCTGGGGCTGAGCAGTCACCTGTCCCACACCAGCCTCTGCTGCTGGCACCGAGTTCCCCAGTGGTGCAGTGGAACCCTCTGGGGGTCAGTACTTAGTCTGGGGAGGAACCTTGGGGAAGAGTTGGAAGCTCCAGCTGCCAAACCGGGGATTTTGGTCCTCTTGGAGCAGCTGGAAGATGTTTGCTCTGCAGAGGAGCCGTGCTGGGGCCCTTCCCGGGGAGCTCCATCCCCTCCTGGCTCTGCCCCCGCCGGACACACGGGCCGGTCCTGCCGCTCCCAGGGATCGGCTCCAGCCCGGGATCGGCTCCATCCCCAGCGCATCCCCTGCCCACCCCTGGGACTGGAGAGCTGCCCCAGGGGTCGGAGCTGCTGCCCAGGCTGGCCCTGACCCCCTACGGACACACCGGGCAGCGCATCCTGTTCCTCCTGGGAAGCTCCTTCCAGAACATCCTGAACCCAATCCAGGTGGAGCTCCGGTGAGGGGAGCGGGGTCACCCTCCCTGCAATCCCTCCCTCCTTGAAATCCCCAGCTTGGAGTGCCTCGTTCTGTCCTCTCAGCCCTGCCAGAGGCGGGGACAGCCCTCCCTCAGCCCCTCCTGCTCTCCCCAGCAAGGAGGAGCAGCAGCCGAGCAGGGGAAGGAGCACCCGAGGAAAAGGGGCCCAGGACTGACTCGGCCCGGGACCAGCCCTTGTCCCCAGCAGTCCCCCCATGATGGGAGGCTCCCGGGGCCCAGTCGGGTTGCTGAACTACACGTACCATGGGAAGGGTGAGAGAAGCAGACCCCGCAGCCCCTTCCAGCTGCCCCCCCAGTCTGTTCATTCCCTCAGGGTGTTTTTTAACCCACTGCCCTCCTCAGGGCCAGCCCCGGTCCCAGACCCAGCCAAGAACCCCCACTCAGGACCATCCCCTGCAGCTCTGCCCCCTCAGCCTCAGCTGCCCCTCCCTCCTGCCCCAGCTCTGCCTTCACCCGAGGCAGGTTCTGCACCCCACGACCCCCCAGAACAGCCCAGACCCTGCTAAAGGCAGCAGGGGATGTTGTGCCTGTGCCCTGAGCTCCCTTTGTGCTCCAGTGGCATTTCAAAGGCTCAGCTCTGGCCCAGCCGCTGATGCTGTATTTAGATCAAAATAAAAGGGAAAAAAACCCCAAGCAAATAAAAGAGGAAGAAGGGAAAAGGCAGCTTCCAGTCATATCTCGTTTATTAAGGTCTATGCCAGCCTCGGGAGAGCTCTTCCAGTAAGTAAACAGAGCAGGCGGCCGCATCTAGAATGAATAAATTTATTGTCTTACAAAAATCATTGTCTAGAAATATGGGTATACAAGAAAACAAGATATTTGCAGTCAGACGCCTGGTGGTCAACAGCCAGTTTGATTAAAAATATCCAAACACACACAAAAAAACCTTCGTGACAGATGTTAAAGCTTTGAACCAAAAAAAAGGGAAATCCATGGGTTTTGAGCATGTGGCAGAGGAAGTTTCCTAGTTAACACTGATTCATTGTCACTAATATCAATAATACCACTTGGACTAGAGAGGTACATGATATGAAGCACAGTCAAAATTAATACATTAAATCATTGTTATATAGGCAAATTATATATGTAACGTTGTCTTAGTACTGTAGTGTCTAAGGCACTTTCTGTAATGTCAGTTTTCAGCTATTTCAACAAAAAGAATGCTAACTACTCACTGTAATACTGCTCAAAATAAAAAAACAACAACAAAACAACAACAACAACAAAAAAAAAAGGATTCACATCCACTGGCATGTTAACTCGTAGGCAGGCAGCATCCATCCATCCACCACGGGAGCCCCGGCCCCCACAAGCCCCCCAGGCCTGCAGGACTCCTTAGGGGCTGCCAGGGGGTCCCAGAGCCTCCTGCACGTGCAGCCACTCGGGTCCACGGCCTGGACATGGCCTGGCTCGGCCTCACGTTAATAAATTAGCTTTGCCTGTGTTGTGTGTTGAATTCCCACTGGTGTTCACATTAAGGGAGCCTGGATATCTACAGGGAGGGCTCTGAGCTCACGGGTCTGTACAGGGGGACGGGGGACCCACCTGGGTGTGCCTGGACTGCATGAACACGAACGGATGGAGCAGGTGCTGAGAACACTTCAAATGGTATTGCAGGTTAAAAAAACTGGACAGTACTCACTCATCTCTACACTTCCCTCTAACACTTCCCAAGGCCATTTCACAGTTCACTCACGGATTGTGTGCGGATCACAACAAGTAGGAGAAAAGAAAAGATACGGGTGCGGTTTGGTCTTCACTGATCCAAGAGACTCAGCCCAGCCAGGGGCCGGCGAGCCCGGGAGCCTGGAAGGATGCTGGACACAAGGCATGCATAGCCATGGCAAAGGGGTCTGTCCCGGCCACCCACCCGCTGGGAATGACGGTTCTGGATTGATAAAAAAAAGTTTCATCCTTCACATGATGCTTTTAGAAAATGGCTTTACAATGAGTTATCTGGAAAAAGAGATGCACTGAACAGAGACGATCCCGGTTGTTCGCTATATATAAAAAAAGCAGTTGTACCTATATCTGAAGCAGGGTACAGTGTGGTGAGGCTGGAGAGCCTTAAGACATGGTTGACCTATGATAAGGAGCCTTGTAGCACATGCCGACGGGTCGTAAGGCAGGTTTGGGGCCACAAGGCAGTTCTGTGGGCAGGACAGTCCTGTGCTCCTGCCGGCGGGGCTGGAGAGGTCTCTGCATGCAAAGGGGGGCTCTACTCGGCGGGGGTGGGCGGCGCCTCGTTCACGTCGCTGCCTTTGCTCTCGGCGTCGTCGTCCGACAGCTCCAGGGAGGCCCCTTCGATGTGCAGCTGCCGCCGCCCGGAGCGGCTCGAGGAGAAGGTGATGGGCCCCCCCCTCCTGCAAGGCACAGCAGACAGGGATTGGGACTGCTGGGGGGCCCTGCCTGGCCCACAGAGCCATCCCAGAGAGGTGCAGGTTGGATGGGACCTCAAAGATCATCTCCTCCCACGCCCTGCCATGGGCAGGGACAACTTCTACTAAAGAATCCCAGGATGTGCTGAGCTGGAAGGGACCCACAAGGATCATCCAGTCCAACCCCTGGCCCTGCACAGGCCCATCCCCAAGAGTCACC
>JAYRBT010000043.1:10828919-10850165 GCA_036023395.1 Myiotriccus ornatus
TGCTGGCTTTAAATGTCAGCCATGGCTCAACTTTGCCTGTTTTCTCCATTTCCCAGGAAACTGGGCCTGTACTTGCAATCCCTACCTGCCAAGCTCCCGACTTTGAAGCACAAAAGCAAACTTGTGGCCACCATCAATCAGTACATTTTTGGTTATACCTATGGAAAAACTCAGCCCAATCTACTCAATTCCACAAGCAAAAAACTTGCAGGCCAGTTGTCAGCAGCTGGGCTTCCTACAGGAGTTGCTCTCTGGGATGGAAGCCATTTAAAAGACACTTTAACTCTCACATAGTCCAGCAAGTTCAGGATTAACGTCACAGTTTGTCCAGCTCTCTCCACCTGAGGCACATCACCACTTTGAGGCACCTCTAGTCCAGCACTGAGGTGACCTGCCATGTCCCCTGAAGGCCATTTCTGCACATGGATACAGCTTTTAGCTTCTTGCCTGTTTTGCAGCAGTTTAGGACTTCCTTACCTGCAGCTTGTTCGCTTTCTCCGCCAGCTCCACCCTGAGCCTTTCCCCTTCCGTGACCTTTGCAGTCAGCTCTTGGACCTGAGCATCAAGTTTCTTCCTCTTGTGTTCAGACTCTGCCTTGACCTGCTGCAGCACCTTCACTTCACAGGCCAACTCCTTGTTGTCGGACTCGAGGCCTTGCTTGTTTTTTTCGAGGTTTGCTTTGAACTAGGAAAGACAAAAGAGATTCAGTCCTTTGCTACAGCTGACTATTTCCTGCTACAAACTGTTCTGCAAATCAGGTTTACAAGTTCAAAGATAAATTAAGTGCTCAGCAAGTTGTAAGCAGAGGGAGTGTTTAAAATGCTGCCATGGAACATTCTGTGTGTGTGTCAGCCCAGGATGAGTTAATGCAAGTTATTCTGCTCTCACACATCACAGGTACCAGTGAGGACCAGGAGATACAAGATGGGATTTCAGTGCTGTAAAATGACTGTTTTAGCAGCACTGTAAGTGGGAAGGAATGTGCCTATTACCATCTCAGCATGGCTCATCTCACAGAAATAAAAGGGAAGATATGAACCAAAGCTGCCCTGATTTGAGTAGGCAGAGCAGCCTGGAAGTGCAGAACAAAGCACTTCCCAGCACTGCACTGACATTTGTCAAAAACCTTTTTTAAAAAGCACTAACTGGCATAAGGGATGTTAAAGTGTGATTCTTACTATATCTTCAGAACTGACATCATCTTGTCACAGGACCCTTTGTTCAGATTGCAGGGTATCCTTCCATTTTTTTATGCTCTCATTGAGAATATTTAATGAATAAGGAGCAGAAGACATGCATGAGATCTTCAGGTGAATAAAGCTGGTGAAAAGCAGAGTTTAACTGCTACAGTTCTCAGTTTAAAATACTAATGAAGCTTGTGAAATATTCCCAACATAAAGAATATTATTACAGGATATGAACTGTCCACATACATCTGTGAATGACCCAAACTGTAATTTCACAAATTTCACTTCTTTTTTTTGGCAGAGTTGGAATAATTGTACTTCTGAACAAGACACTCAAGCTCCATCAGCAGGAGCTGCGTGATCCATGTGTGCCAAGACTGTCTGATAGTTGCAATATTGTCAAACCAGCATATAAATCTCATCCAGGTGCAATTGTGATGCGTGGTTAGAATACAA
The DNA here is from genome assembly GCA_036023395.1 of Myiotriccus ornatus. NCBI lineage: Eukaryota > Metazoa > Chordata > Aves > Passeriformes > Tyrannidae > Myiotriccus > Myiotriccus ornatus. The sequence goes on from JAYRBT010000043.1 coordinate 10,830,563, forward strand.
CCCAGCTCTGCAGGTATCATGGAAGGGACCACACCACCTTTGATACTTATAAAAAGACCTGAAGCACAAAATTCCTTTTCTTCTCACCCTTTTGGCCTGCTCCAGCTGCTCAGAGAGCTCTTCCAGGGCAGTGGCATGCCTCTGCCTGATCTCCTGGATCTGTGCTTCGTGGTTTTTGGTTTCCTCTTCAATTGCTTTCTTCAGCTCAGCCACCTCCTGCTCACGTTTTGTCCTAGAGGAAGCACCAAGGGTTAGCAAAAAACGCAGCATTTCAGTCCTTTTTTAAAGATGAATTTCAGTGGTGCCTTCTTACACAGAGATGTGCTCCTACCTCAGCTCCTGCTGTGCTGCAGTGGTATCCAAAGTATCTTCCAGTTCAGTTTTTAAAGCCTCCAACTCTTCACTTAAATCTCTTTTCTGCTTTTCTGCCTTGTTACGTGAGGCCTTCTCAGACTCCAGGTCCTCCTGCAGTTCTGCAATTTGGGCCTGCAACTCTCTTATCACTTTCAGTGCATTGTTCTTCTGAACTGCTTCTTCATCACCTCTGGTAAATAGTGGCACAACAATTAATGCTATTTCATCTACTCTCAGAACAATCTATTTAAACTATCTACATAAACGAGATCTTAAATTTTCCATTAGAATAAAACAGACCTTCTAAAAAATCCCAGAATGATGTGGGTTAAGGGACCTTAAAGATCATCAAACTCCAGTGCACCCCCTCCATGGCAGGGACACCTTCCACTAGCCCAGGTTGCTCCAAGCCCCATCCAACCTGGTCTTGGACACTTCCAGGGATAGGTAATAGATATGGTAGATAAAATCCCACTGTTACTCTCAAGCACAGTGCTGCAGGTTACAGGTGCATTCTCAGAATGATCAAGCTTTAGTTTACTTTCAAATATTCCAATTTTGTAGATCTCAACACTGTCCCAAAAAATGTTCCATCTGTACAATTTTCTCTTCCCACAAAACTGCCAACCTCAAAAAAAAGGATGTTTAGCTCATACCATAACAGGTAACTGCAGGACCACCCCAGAAATGCAGATAAAGCCTGTCCTGCTAATGTCTGACAGAACTCTATCAAGGAAGACCCACTGAGAACTACAAGTTTTTTCCCCTCCTGAGGCTGAATTCTGTGAGACTAAAAAGCTTCCAGAGCCCAGAAACTGTTCTACCCTGGTGAAACTTCTGGAGAGAGCACTGAATTCCCTTATTTGGCCCTGTCTACACACAGCACAGGTGCCTAGAGATGCTCCAGCACGAATGAGAACTGGCTCCTGGCCCAACATTCCCAGCAGCTCCAACGTGCAGCCAAGCAAGTTTTGGTTTCAAGCAGAGTTTTCCCCCCGTTGTGCAGCCCCTGCCCTGACCTGGCCAGAGCAGCCTGCAGCTCCTCCTCTTTCTTGGCCAGCTGGATCTTCAGCTCCTCAATCTGGGCTTGCAGCTCTGCTATTTGGTCCTGCAGGTCTGTTGTTTCACCATCCAGTTTTCTTTTAGCTTTTTCTAACTCCTGGCGGGTCTTCTCCTCCTTTTTTAAGCGCTCTGAGGAAGCAAAGGATGATTATTGATCAATAATTTTTTCTCTTGTCACCCTCAGAAGGTTTGGGGGCAGGGCCATGGGGTGGCAGGAAGGGTGGGAAGTTTATTTTATGCTGTCTCAATTCTTTCTCCAGGCCGAGAAAAATGAAACACAGAACTGTGTGATTTAGTCAAAAAGTTAAGGAAAAGCCAGTGAATGGAGAAAAAATGCTTGAGATAAGGGAACAGAAACATAACCTCATCTTGGTAGGAAAGGAGCAGGATCTAACAGAGCAGCTGTCAGGCCAGATAATCACAGACATCAACATTCAAAAATGAAGATAAACTATGGGCTGGGAAAAAAATGATGGCTTGCACGGCTTTGGAAGGGCTAGGCCTGACTCCAAAAGGTCTTCTGGAAAAGAGTACAGCTCAAAGAAAACTTGGCTAAACCATTTTTCCAAGTGTCTGTGCCACTAACTCACATCCCAGGGATATTTAGACTCTGTAACCCCGGGAGCTTCCTCCCAGTAATTTCCTCGTGTGGCCAAGACACTCCTGCCCTGAGGAATTCCTCGTGAAAACCCAAGTGCCACAGCCATCCAACACATTTAGCTGACCTGCCTGGTGTCTGGCTGAGACAATTCCTGGCTGAATTGTTCACAGTCACCTAATGAGCAGGGATGGAACAGATTTAAGTCCCAGGAAGGTTTTGCTTAGCAGAGCATTAACATAATTCTAAATGCGTTGGCATAAACTGGAGTTATTACACTTGTTTGACATTTTGTGGATCCCCAGTGCAGAGATTTCTCTCACATCCTTCCTGAGCCTGCTACTGGATCAGGATTATGGGCAAGAATCACCTCTTACAGCCACCCAGGGCTATTTGGGATTTTCCAGACACCCTAAAGTAACACTGTTATTCTCCAAACAGTTTCTCATTCCAAAAAAAGAGCACTTTTCCCTCTGTTTTTACATTTTGTTCCCGGTCAGTGACAGTTAGAGCAGCGTCACAAGACCCAATTTTGTAACTGAGAAAGTTCCTAGCAAACTGAATTAATTTTTTTTCCCCAAATATCAGTGCCTAGCAGTGCCAAGACTCCAGCAGAGAGACCTTAATGGCTTCTTGAACCATCTCCAAGTGTAAATATCATTTTACTGGGCTTTCCTAGCCAAGAAATTGCATGCCTTATATTTAAGCTCTAATTTCCATTTCTAAGGTCATCAGTCTTGGAATGGCACAATAACCAAACACATCTGTCAGGTCTCTAGTCCTGATTTAAGCACAAGCTACTCAAGCATTATTTTCCAGTGAGTAAAGCTTACTTAGACCCATCTTAAGGTCTCTGAATACAACTGTTAAAGACAAGGTACATCAATCACTTACTACCCCTATCAGTTCAATACTTTCCTATACTGATAAGGCTTTGTTATTCTTCCATAAGCACATCAGCTTTAAAATATGCAGCAAGACAGGCCATAACACACAAAGTGCAAAAACTATTTCCAAATTAGGGCACAGAGAGCAACTTTGCTTTATATTTTGCAACTTTGACTTGGCAGTTCGTTAATGTTGCAAAATATCTATTTACAACAATAAGCAATTTAAAAAAGAAACAATATAAAATTAAGAAAGGTTACATATGGGGCAGGTTTAGCCTGTGACAACACAGGCAAAACAATAAGAAATAAATGGATGAAGAAATGGAACTCTATTTTAGAGAGAATCACAGAGTGGTTTGGGTTGGAAGGGACCTTAAAGCTCATCTTGTTCCAACCCCCTACCATGGGCAGGGACACCTTCCACTAGACCAGGTTGCTCAGTGATAAAATAAACAATACATATAAGTACAATGCAGATAAACCATTAAGCAAAACAGTGGAGACTTGCTTGTTAAAAAAAATAAAATATGGGTAGCCTAATGAATCCTGCTGCCCTTCTTCCAGAAATACATGGCTCTGAAAAGTGAAGAAACTTCCCAAGATGTTTTACCTGAGTCCTGATGGATGCAGGAAACAACAGGGATTTCTACATTTGTCTGTAAATGAAATGGATTCTCAAAACCAAAAACCTGACAAGTTCAATAGGAGAAAGACTGAGCTGCCAGATGCAACATGTCTTGCAAGAGACACAAATTTCCTTTAAGAATTGGCTCCAAATAACAGCTGTGAAGTACCTGCAGATGCGGCTCCACTTCCCAGAGCGGAGCAGACACTGCAGACATTGTCCCAGGGGATCCATCCCTTCCTGGCACAATGGCCAGGCTGTTAATAGGCAAAGCCAGCCAGAACCAACCTTCCAAATCAGTGATCATCATCTCCTGCTTGTTCTTGAGTTTGGCCAAGTTTTTGGCCTTTTCTTCTTCTTCAGCCAGCTGAGAAGAACATTCAGCAATTCGATCCTCCATCAGCTTCTTTTCCTGGTTGGGAGGAAGAGGAAGAACAACTTGTAAAACATCACCTGAAGAGGCCCTGAGCATACAAAACCCACAGAGAGGTCTCTTGCAGCACATACAGATTTCATTCCAAGTGATTATCAATATTAAGGATTGCCTGGAATTGTTTAGAAACACAAACATTTGTTTTCCAAGAGAGACCTGGAATTTAACTCATGGGAGGCCTGGTTTTAGGACAGCTTTTGGAAACCTGTTTGCAAAGAAAAATGGTAGCTGTGATAGTTTCCAGCTCTAGGACTTGGAAGAATCACGAAACTGGAAAGAGTGCATGACAAATAATTCCCTCAGGAATGTCAGTTCAAATGAATCTCCAGTGTCCACAAGTCTTCAGGTGCATACTTTACAGATAATGTAACAGCAGGCTCCAACTGAGAGCTGGCACCTGGCACCACCAGTCCCTGTGTGCAGCCTCTCCACCATGGACACCAGTCTCACCTTCAAAAATTTGGAATTTTGGTCCTCCAGCAGTAGGATCTCTTCCTCCATCTTCTTGATCTTCGCCTCAGCTGTCACTTTTTCAAGCTGCAACTTCTGTCGAGCTCCCTCCTCCTCATCAAGCTGTTCCTCCAGGTCCTGGGAAGAAAGGCAACTGCATCTGTGCATTTTCCAGGTTATCCATACGGTAGCTTTTTTTTTTTTTAACTTAGTGACAAAGATGAATTATTTTAAAAAGCCACCTGCCCAACCACACACTAAAACCACATTTGCTTTGTTAGATTCATTTACAATATCAATGATCTGGGAATGAAATTAAGGGCCATGTGATACACATGGAATTTTTTATGCTCTGTATTTCAGCTTTGGCTGAAATGTGCTGTCTAGGAAACACACACTCATTTCAACAGTCTTTCACCTTTTTAATTCCAATTATAAAATAAAAAAAAGTAATTAATGACAATTATTTTGACAGGTAAGTTCTCAGGTACTCCCTTTTTCAGGGACCCTGTTATTCAAAAGGAAACATTTATATGATCTTCACAAAAAAACCCAACCAAGTAACTTGGAGGAGAGGACATTGTCTGAAGTTCTGTAAAAGTCAAATGAGGAATATTCTTCACGATATTCATTGGATTTTAGTCAAAAAAGAACATTTCTCTCACAAGTGACATCATCTGGTCAGTCTGGTCATTCCTGGTTCCTTCCCTCTCAGAAGCACTTGCTGTCTTTAAAGATCTTTAAAGAATTTAATTCTTAAAAGAATTCTTCTTTAAAGAATTCCTCCTTTAAACATCAACAGGGCATCCTGACTTTTGTTTCTCTCCTCACCCTCATATATCTAGAGACACATGAAGCTCATCAAACTGAACATAGGGAGAGGAGAAAAAAATGCACTTATTCCACTCTGTGAAGGTGCTGAGGGAACTTCCCCATCCTTAACTGCCCTTCTCCATTTCCAGCTCCTGAGAACCATACCTGAATATGGCCCTGCATTTTCTTCTTCTCATTCTGCAATATTTGGTTTCTTTCCTCTTCTTCCTCAACCCTGGACTCCAAATCATGGAGAATTTCTTCCAGCTCTTGTTTTTTGGCAGCCAAGCGAGCCCTCATCTCCTCTGCTTCTGCAAAGAGCTCTGTCTCAGCCTGAAGCTGCTCTGCAAGGATGTTCTTCTCTTCTAGAAGCTGCAAACATACACAAATGAAGTAAAACCTTAAAAATGACACTTGAATGTCTCTTGTGAGAGATTATACATATGACAACTACAAAGTTACTTAAAGGCCACATTCTGCTCCGATTTTTGACTCCCTGGTCAACATCCCAAACCAAACACTTTGAGATGGGATTTTAGCTGCAGTTCAGAAGACACCACTTATGGCAATGAGGTTACAGCAACATTCCCTGCCTGTCCCCGCAGTTTAAGGAACAAATTCCTCTGCACCTCCTCCACCTTCCCTGTTCTACCAGCAGCAAAAAGATGCGGGAATTGCCCATTTCCTGGACTGTTCCCTGCCCTCATCCCTGCAGTGGCAGAGCAGAGCCATGGAACACCTGACTTCTTGCCAGTCCCAATCCCGACCCCTGAGGATACAACTTGTCACTGGCCTCCACTTGGACATCAACCTGTTGACTGCAGCTCTTTGAGTGCCACCATCCAGCCCATTCCTTGTCCAGAGTGGTCCACCCCCCAAACCCACGTGTCTCCAGTTTAGAGACACAGATGTCGTGCTGGACGTGTCAAGAGCTTTGCACAGGCCCAGGCAGATGACATCAGGTGCTCTTCCCTTCTCCACCAACACTGTAACCCCACCATACAAGACCACCAGGTTTGGACAGTTGTCATAACTGTTTCCTCACTCCTTACCCAGCCCATGCACAGGCTGACACTGCTACTGAAGTTCTCCTGTAAACCAGGAAACAGGATGTTTCTGCACCCCTGCAGGAACAGCTCATGCTGTATCTTCCTATTCCATATTCCTGGTGACTGTGAAAGGACTCAGATCTCCTGATTCTCAGAGCTTTTGCTCCCCAGTGTCTCCCAACATGGTTCCATGGGATCACTCATGTCCTAGATATCCAACGCTGATCTTAGGCACCAACCTGTTGATGTTTCCTTTCCATTTCTTCAAGTTCTGCCTCCACTTTTGTCTGTTTTTCTTTCACCTTCATGAGCTCCTCATCCTTGGCTTGAAGTTCTTCTTCTTGACGAGTGACCTGAAGAAGAGGCTTCACCTGCAAAGATTTGAAAAGAACAAGTGAGAACCTGCACTCACCTATTTACAGGTGAATATAACAGAAGAGAACATCAGGAACCTTTGTGAAGACTCTCCACCACTGCCAGTGCCTGAGCTTTAAATATGCAGCACAATTCCTCTGCAGGATTTTCAGTGCACTCAGCTGCTGCTGTTTCTTTGCAAAGGCCCTGAAAGATAGACAGAGCAAAAGCTTTGTGTTAAATGAAGCTGATCACATGTCCATGCTTTTAATTTTTAGGTTACCCAACTCTAGAAAACTTGCAGACCATGAACAGGCTTGTTTTTAAGTTACACTGATTTGAGTTCTCACTCCTGTGAAGAGTCAGAGCAAGAGCTGGAATCACCATTTCCAGAACAACAATTACAATTGTTATTTATTCTTACTTTTAACAGGCTTTTTTCTTAACAAAAAGACTTTATCAGGATGGATTAGACACTTTTGATTTCAAAAAAAGCAGCTTTCTTGGAACCTCCAGTGGAACAGGAAGAAAGGCTCTCTTTGCAGCCACTGTGAAGAGCTGCATGTGTCACATGAGTGAGGAAAGGAGATACCAAGGAATGAAGGTGCTAATTCTTATTAGGTAAAAACTGTCTAATATCCTGAACACAGTTACAGCTTATCAGGCAAGACACTAAGAAAATCTCTCTTGAAATGGAAGTTTTGATGCACAGCTCCCTATCAAAGAGGCTTAGGAGACCCAAAAGAAGATCAAACCACAAGAGCACACGTACTTCCTGGCCAGGTACCCTCTGCACACTGCCTGGAAGAAGATGATGATGTCTGTGATCTTCAGGTCCCTCTCTTCTTCCAAGTGTGCCAGGACACCAGCTCTGAAGAAGATCTTGCTCTGGCCAATTCTGTATAAGTTGGGGTCCAGCTCCAAGGCTCTGATCTAAATGGACAGGTGAGCACATTGTTGTTACACCAAGAAAAGGGCAATTCTTGTTACAACTTCTCAGTGCTTTGCCAATATTTAGGTAAAAACACTTACCATACGCTCACAGGCTTGCTTACCATCCATGAAACCTTTTGGAATTGCATTGGGAGTAAGGATCTCGTACCTTTAGGGCAAATGAAAAAGCACTTTTACATTCAACAAGAAGCTCTATTATTTATAGTATAAATACATAGCATAAGGCTATAGTGACAAGTGCATGGGTAAGGAATTTCTCCAGGAAGTTTTTCCAGCAGATTTGTTTCCCCTTCCCCTACTGCCTTCAAAATAAACTTGGAGCATTCAACTGCTTCAAGTTTGACCTCCCACATGGGTTTTTGATTTTCTTTGAGTAGGGCTGGAGGAGGAGGGAGGGGTGTGGGGTTTCTTCAATTATTTAACAAGGAATTTTAGTTCCTAATTAACTCAAAAGACTGTTCCTGCTGTTACCTCTGTCTGAACTCCTGGAACACTATCCTGTTTGGAAATCCTTGTCGACAGATCCTTATTCCTTCCAAAACACCGTTGCACCGAAGCTGATCTAGAACCAGATGTGGATCCAGTTTTCCAGCCTGGACAAAACAAAACAAGCATGATTTTCAGTCTTTCAGTTGGCATTAGTGAAAAACTAATTCCTAACTTTTAATACTGCTCAGAGCAGGTGGAAGCTGGACATGCTATTTGACACGCTTGGGGTAACAAAAGCCTGACACCTGACATCCAAACTGTTCCTATTTTTGTGTATCAAGATAAATGGATATCTCCAGAGCACCACCCTAGAGGAAAACAGACAGTACCACATCACTCAACAAGAATACCTGGACATCTGCTTTAATTTAACCATTAACACTCTGCTGGGAATGAACTGGGTTGCAACTTACTGTTCACAAGTTCCATATGTTATGAAAACTGATCTTTGTCAATAATGGACATTTAGTACAGAAGTTTCTGAAACCAAAACTTCCTACAAGGCACAAGTATTTTACAGGTTATTTACTGAGAGATGTTATGCACCTAATAGGAACAAGGATAGCAAGAGGTATTTGCCACCTGACTTGGATCCAAGTGAATGTTATCCTTTATTTGCTCTGGAACTGGTTGAGATTAGACAGAAGTTCTTCCCCCACAGGCTGGTTGGGCACTGAACAGGCTCCCCAGGGCAGTGGGCACAGCCCCAAGGCTGCCAGAGCTGCAGGAGGGTTGGGATGATCCTCTGGGGCACAGGGTGAGACTCTTGGGGATGGGCCTGTGCAATGCCAGGAGTTGGACTGAATGGTCCTTGTGGGTCCCTTCCAGCTCAGCATATTCTGAGATTCAGTGATATGTTTTTTAATGGAGATTTAGCAGAAAATATCTTTAAGTCTGCTTAAGCACCAGACATTTGCCTTTAGAGGATGTACACGTGGGGATCTGTCTTGCCAAGCTGTCGACTGACCCTGTGCCTCCACCCAACGAGTTTGTCTTCAACCACTGGCAAGTTGAACATAGTACACAGTAAACAGAGCCACCCAATTACCTCCTGGGAGACACCGGATTATCACACAGAATCACAGAATCAACCAGGCTGGAAAAGACCTCTGAGATCATCAAGTCCAACCTTTGACTTATTTTATAATTTTATTATTATATTAATTATTACACATTAATTATTGGATTGGCCCAACTCAAGGCCTTGTATATATTTTTAAAGTCAAAGCCCTTTGATGAGCTCATAGCACGAGCCTGGGGTCTCACACCTCCCCAACAAACTCAGTACTTTGTTTTTCAAACAAGGCAGCTCTCAGTAAGACAAGAGGGCACCTCCCCTCTGCCAGGGGAGGTTTAGGTTGGATATTAGGAAGAAATTCTTTACAGAGAGGGTAATCCAGGTACTGGAATGGGCTGCCCAGGGAATTGGTGGATTGTCCGTCCCTGGAGGTTTTTAAGATGAGACTGCGTGTGGCACCGGTGCCATGGGCTGGGAACTAGGGTGGTAGTGGATCAAGGGTTGGGCTTGATGACTTCAGAGGTCCTTTCCAACCTGGCTCATTCTATTATTCAAGCTACTCTCCACAAAGACAACGGTTTAAATCAGGGGACGTGCAGGGAATACCAAGAGGATATTTATCAGTGTGAGATCTGTGGATTCTGACTGCAAGAGGAAGGCCCAGGCTGCTCCTCCTCCTTCCAGCCTTCCCAGAGCCACAGCCAGGGGAAGGCAGGTGAAGACTGATGAAGAGCAGGGAGCAGGGGAGTGGTGTGCAGCCCATACCCTCTTCTCATGGTTGGGGATGATGCAGCGCACGAAGTTGGGGTTGGTGTTGCGGAGCGTGGCCATGAGCTTGGTGAGGGACTCCTTGTAGAGCTGCCCCACGGTGCGGAACATGCCCTTCTTGGTCTTGTACGTGGAGCCGAAGGCCGTCTCTGTGATCCCAGTGACCTGGTCCAGCCCCACGATGCGATCCACTGGGAAGGACAAGAGAACAGAGTTCAGGGGGCTCTGACATTTGCCAGGAGGAGAGGGAGGCAGGAGGAGGAGCAACAGTGCAGCAGCAGAAGCTTTGCGGGACAATGACAGAGGTGCCGTCGGAAGGCAAGGCAGGGACGAGGGACACTGTGCACAAGCTTTGGGACCAAAAGCCACAAACTTATCCAGCAGAAGAGTGTAGCTTTAGTAGGTACAGACTGAAATATCCAGCTCTTTACTTGCAGTTCTACATGACCAGTGAAGCTATTTTCTTTGTCTCAAATCAGCTTTATGGAGATAAAAGGCTGCCTGGAAACCGGCAATTATTGGAATTCTCACAATGCAAAATATTTCTGGGTTGAACATTTGGAATTACACATCTGTGTATATTTGCTTCAAGTGAAGAGTCACTTAGGACAATTATATAGATTAAATCTGAGTTTCATTGAGTATTCAAACGTGTTTTCATAAAAATTTACAGAAGAATTGGAAATACTGTTATTTCAATGATGAGGGGGAAAAAGTATCTGGCAGACTTCTGCTAGGCTGCTATTTTGAAAAATTCTTTCCATTTTATTACAACTACAAAGAAATCCCTAGTCAAAAAAACAAGTTTCAAACCGGGAACACTCCACACCAAAGCCCTTCAAAGCTGCCATAAAGCATCACAGTGGAGATTTTTCTTTGATTTTTTGAACGTTTTGGGTGAGGATCCCTACAGTTCATTCTTCAGAAGCACAAATTCGAAATCCGACTGCTGACATTAAAACCTTAAGGTCAAAAACATGAAGGTGATTCCAGGTGCATGTTACGAATTATGTAAATAGTTTACTAAAAAATACAAGAGGTGGCTTAACACCTTTAATAATTATTGCTGGTGCTTCTTAATACTGAACAAACACCCAAAATATGTGGGTTCCCGATGAAATCCAAACTGGCCAGCCAGAAACAAGCAGCTATTTGTAGGCTACAGCTTCAATTTTGTGAAGTTATTTTATCATTTAAACTAAAGCAGAGGCAGTTATGCTTTGCTACCAGAATTAGTTTTGTATCTGACAAGTAAGTGACACTATTTTATTTCCTCCTTGTACTCAACTGGCTTTCAAAAGTCTATTAAAATAAAAAAGAAAATTAAAAGCAGAAAAACACAGGGCAACAAGTTTGAATAATCAGTTGTAGGTTTTGGCTGGAGTACAGAGCAGAGCCCAGCTCCTCCACATGGTTTTGAACACAAGAATCTACAGTTTATAAAAGTTGGAAAAATAAGTAGGTGGCAAGGTATTCATAAATCATACTCCAAATTTTCACTCTGAAGCAGAATTCTGCCCTAAACCAGACATGGGACAGAAATTAATGGGAGTCAGTCCCAGAGAAGGATAACAGCTTGTGAATATTAGGAACCTGCCCCCACCAGCCCCACTAAGGGCTGGAACCCCCAGCTCTGGTTTGGGAGGGGCTTTAGACATTTGGTCTGATCTTGTGATCTGATCCTTGTGCACTTTTGTTTTGCTCCCCTCTGTGCTCCAGCTTGAAGAGGGTGATTTCTATTTCCACCAGAATTATTAAATCTAAGCTTTGCCTACAGTTTAAGAGCAGTCACTGAACTGCAGGACTGGACCATCATCCCCTGGCTGAAGGCTCTGAAACTGAGCCCTCCAGGAATGACTTTAGGAACACCATGAGCCTCCTCAGGGATGGGATGTACCAGGAGTAGTGGAAAATAAACCCAAGTAAAGGCTGAAAGTCTGAAGGCACAACCTTCAATATTTCTAAACCTGGGGAGAGGAATACAAGGAGGATGAGGAGGTTGAATAAAATATTGAAAGTGTACTCAAAGACATTCCAAGCAAGTGGGTTTGTTGATTTCTCAATACCTCAAAAAACACGTGCTGTTTATACAACGGGGAATATTAAAATCAGGAGGTTTTTAAATAAAAGAACAATTCCAACAAGTCTGGAAGAAGTTTTATTTCACTTACTACCCCCACTACAACTGCAGCACTCATTTTGATACTTCAACACATTCTTCAGCTCTCCTCCCAAAAGCACACAGCCACGTTCTAGAACATTGCAGAGTTTTGTCAATGTTGGACTGCAGAAAGAAGCTTGATAAGTGTTACAAAGCTTATGCATTCTCCCAAATGCTTGGAGTTACCAGAATTGTCACTTGAGAAGCAATTCTACATCTCCCCATGGAACTAGGAAGCAACAAACCTTGTCATCTGCAATGCATAACTGGAGATGCTATGTGTGTTTGCAGTAGCAGCTGGACAGGAGCACTCAGGGACTGTTGGCCTGTGGGGGTTTTACCTAAATCCAGCATGAAATGAGAAGTTCATGCAAGCCTACGAGCAAAAATGGATTTTCCTGTAGATACAACAGCCCTGCCTTTAGTAGGCCTACTGTTTTATATCCATTCACCTGGTGGCTCATGAAGACCAGTAATATTGTCATAGAAACAGGCTCTCTGAATATTCTGAATCTCTAAGGCAGAGAAACAGCAGAAACAGAAAGACAGAAGAGCAGATACACAAGACACTTCAGTTAGTAAAAACAACAGGTTCATCAATTGCAAACAGACTTAACTGTGCTACAAAAGCAATTAGGCCACAACATATTCCATGCACATTTCAGTTATCTGTGGAAGCAGCTTTTGAATATTTGGACCAAAACACTTGTGTGGGTACTCAAAAAGAAAGAAGCAGATGCAGATGCCCAACCAAAAAGTTCTTGATCTATTCATTAAAGCTGTTCTCTGTGACTGAGGCAAGTAAGAAGGAAACTCAGTATTAACCTAAAGCATCATCTTTATCACAAGCTTCATTTGGTCCTCAAATAACAAACTACAGGATTTATATACTGTGACATGTAAATATACTCTAATTAACATACTGTGGTGCTAAAACTAGAAAAGTCCCTGCTTAAGTATTTATTTGGCTATTTCTGCTTCTTGGAGTATTTTGGGAAAAGTATTGATAAATACTTTCAGGTGATGTGCAGGTAAACTGGCTGAACAGCAGTGCACAGTTAAAATAGGAATACACTGCATTTGATTTTAAAATGTAATATCTCAGCACTGCTATGGCTGTTAACAGAATTCATTTTAGGAGATGTGGATTTCCAGGGTATCACCCCCAACTGCATATGAAGTAAGTGTGCTGGTGCTCACATAAGACAATGTTTTATTAACAGGAAGAACCACTCCAGTTGTTCACATTCAGGACTCTACTGCAGAAGTCCCAACCAAGAGTTTTGGACAAGATTCTACATGAAATTCAACCCAGAGTAACAAGGAATAAGTGAGTATCAGTTCAAATAATGAACATGAGAAGCAGCTACTCAGAAATGGTACATGTGCAAGGGACCAGAGGTGCAACCCAACTTCCTTGTCGTACTTGTGGCACGAAATCAGAGAGAAAATGCTGTAGATATTTACAGTGGAGACGGTGGAGGGTGAGGAGGCACAAAAAACTTAAAACTCATCCAGCAAGGTTAAATCACTATCAACATGTGCTCAGAGCATGATCTCTTACCATCCTTCCAGAGCTCAGCAACGAACTTGTCGGACGACTGGTGCAGGAGCGTGGCCACGTTGTCGTTCAGGGGGTCCATGTTCTTCATCAGCCACTCATCTGCCTTGTAGTCCACCTGCAAGGTCAGAGGGACAACCAGCTGCAGGTTTGTACTGGCCAGCACCAGGAACAGCTTTCAGATCACTACAGTGGTGTTTTTCTCCTGTTCTCAATGCTCATAACCATTAAGGTTGGAAAAGATGTCCAAGTTCAGAGTCCAGCCTTGCTTGTCCACACCAACCTTGGGTGTCCGTAGTTGGCCTCTTAAGAACAGCTCAAAGTACCACAGAAGGTTGTTATTCTTTTGAAAGAGTAAATGGGAGTTCTCTTAAAAATCCAGCAGTCTTTTTGCTTGCTCATAGCCAGGTGTACATTTGCAGCCTGGTGTTGTAAGGCTGATTGTGAAGATATAAAACCAACTCTAGGATAGATCCTAATTTTACTTATCTAAATCACTAGAGAATAAATTAATTTCCCTACAATAGCTATATTTAAACACTTTGTTCTATAAGAAAAACAAAGCTCTTATCTCAAAAGAAACCTGTGGTTTCCAATTAAACCACAGCTCAGCAGCTGAAAACTCAATGAGAGCAACAGGGGTTTCATTCCAACCCAAGAGAGAGCCCTAAAATGCCCTAATTCCACCAAAACCTCCGTACAGATTAGCAAGGCTTTGCTTCAATCAAACCAAAAGTTTTCTATTTTTGGATAAAGGTTTAGGAAGAAAGGACACATTCAAATACTTCCAGCATCCAAAACCAAAACAGATCATTATCTCAGGACTTCTTGCAGGAAATTATTCCAGTTTTGAAGGAAAACACATTCTGACCAGAAACTGCAAAATGCCTTCTGTCAGAGGAAGCTCTGGAATGCCAGTATTCCAAAAATGCCCACTCAGTTTGGCAGAAATAAACCATTTTTTAGAACAATCATCTCCAGTAGCCAGACACCAAGCTGCTTTACTCTCCTTTGATTATTGAAAGGCAATCTATTAACTGCAGGAAGAGTGATGACTGCATTATCCCTAAGTAACTGTTTTAAATATTGATACAACAAAACGTGTAATTTATTCCACTTTTTGTAACAACTACCTAGTTGGCAGCACTGACCTCAACAAAGTAACAACAAGCCAATAGTACTTTAAGTGAAAATTGAAGAAGAGCTCTGAATCATTCACATAATCTGATTCTTTCACTATCAGGTAAAAAAATCAGGATTAAGTTTTAACCATTTATGAAAATAATTACAAGCAGGGCCCTACAGAATATCCCTGGTTATCATGAAGGATCTGCAAAATACAGGAATTGCAGTTATTTCCTGGAGCTGCACCTGAGCTCTGTCCCTGCAGCAGGAGACTGAGAACTGAGCCAACAGCAAAAATTAAAAGGTCTCAGCTTAACTCTAAAAGAAAGAGTTATGTGAAGATAAATGTGAAGATGGTACTGACACAGCCCTGTTTCAAGCACTACCATCAACGTGACAACCCAGATGTGCAAGAGATTCCTTTCATCAGACTCCTGGAAAAAAAACTCCACCTCTAAAACCTGGCAAAAAAAGTTAAAGGGAACCAAAATATATGCTTTATCTAATAGTAATTCATATTTTTCAGTTCTGTCCATTTGGTAACACAAGTTCCATAAAAGCTCTCCTGAATATGTTCAAGAAAATTAAACAAGGCAAAAGTATTTCTAAATTTGGTAGCTATACTGCATAATATATGCATATATATATTTATTTTTATATATATATAAATGTAATATGCTATACTGCATAGCACTTTCCCCAAACCAACTTTTCTTACCCAGAATTCCACATTTAACCCTTACCTTCCCTGCATAGTGAATAATGCAGAAGTCTGCTTTGTCCTTTAGTTGTCTTGGCTTTTGGAACTTGGAATGAGTTCCTTGCTCTTGGACCAACTTTTCCACAAATGTCTTGTCAGTAGCTTTAGGGAACCAGCATTCCTCATCCAGCAGTGCCAACACACCAGGAGGATTTGCCTGAAATGCAGTTGGGTTTAATATGTGAATATTTTTATACATATATTTAAAAGTTTAATATTTACAACACACCACTGAATGCCACAATAAAATTAGCCTAAACTGATTAAATTACATTTCAGATAAACAAGCTGAGGGGAAGCCCAGGTCAAACAAATTCATTCCAATGTCTGTGGAGCCAGACATGACCTGATCCAGTGCTGAGCAGGGCCTTGCTTTGAGCTGGGCCTGCAGTGGATAATCTCCAGAGTCACCTTCCCAACATTTCTGTGGCAGGTACAGCAGCTCATCCACATTTCCAGGGGTATGTCCTGTTTTAATGTGATCCCTAACCCTGGATAGTCCTGTGGAGCCACTGAGCCTCCCCTGCCAAGCCGTGGGTGGGTATCCAGCAGCATTCCCAGATCCAGCACAGCTTCGTACACTGCCTCTCTCCATGGAATTTAAGCACCCTCTTAGAAAGTTTACATTTTCTTAAAATGAAGCAGGGAACAACCAGTGTCTGCATTTTGCAGCTGTAAAATTGTTTGTCAGGATTACTTTGCTCAGAGGAGACAGACTGAAGTACAAAGGGAAGCAATGGAAAAGGGCTGTAGGGATTTATACTTCAATTTTAAAGACCTATACTTAAAAACTTCCTAGGGAAAGCAAAGTCCACACGTTTGAAGGGAGATGTTTCTACTACCTGGTATCACATTTACAGAACAACTGTGAAGGTACTGAGATTTGCTTTCCAAATAATGACGCATTTCAGGATGTTCACCTAAACATGTGCACACTGAAGGCACCCACACGTGCCCCCCCGAGGCTTTTGGAGGAGATTTTACCTTCCAAGGTGGCAGAACTTTCTGAAGTTCCACACACCTCTGAAAACTGAGACAAGATTTCCCCTTTTGTGAAAGGAAAACAAGACTGCAGCTCATGGGCTTTTCAGCTGTTGAGGATGCCCAGCATCACTGGCAGCTCACCTGTATTCCAGAGCACACAGAGAAAGGCAGGGAGGAGTACCTGCAATGCCCCAGGGGGAATTTAAAAGAGGTTCAGAGGGGGAAAGAACAATAAACTTTCTGGGTTAACAATCCCTGTTCTCCCCCTCTGCTCCTCCTGCTCTTTGAAGGGCTCTTCAGCCTCCCTAAACTGAGCAGCCAGGGGAGTTAAGTTAAAAGCAAAGTGACTAAAACCACTTTTAAGACACTGTTTTCCATTTACAAGGCAGATTTGTGGGGTGAAAAAAAAGAAGTGTCAGGAATTTTGCTACTGATTTCAAATGAAAAAAAGTTTACCCCAAGTCTTGAAAAGGTTTCAACCTGAGTCCCAAAGCTCCTACACCACAATGGCACAGTTTAGTGACAGTGACAGGATTAGTGACTTCATTAGTACTGGGGGAAAAAGTATTAAAATAGCAGCTCCATATCTTGAGCTCAGTGTTCTACACTAACATCAGGGTAAAATCCCCTCAGGATTAATCTTTTTGCTAATAATACACAGTGGTTTAGACTTTGGACTTGAGTATTCTGGTTAATTCCCTTTTAATGACAGCTCCAGGAGAAGCATCTAATTTGCAGGCAGTAAAAGACACACTCAGCAGTCCAACCTCGCTATTCATGTGCAAACTTACAGGTCTTTCAATTAAGTCAATGCAAGGTTGCAGATCCAGTCCAAAATCAATGAAATTCCACTCGATCCCCTCTCGCTGGTATTCCTCTTGCTCCAGGATAAACATGGTGTGGTTAAATAACTGCTGAAGCTTCTCGTTGGTGTAGTTAATGCAGAGCTGCTCAAAGGAGTTCAACTACAAGAATAACATCAGTATGCAAGAATGAGTCAGTGACAAGATATCACGTATCTGGAAGTCAAAAATTTGACTTTATAAGGAAATTCTCCAAAACTCTGCAAAGTTCTAATATAACGGAGAGAAAATTGGAAAACAACTACACAAATCTCTCATGTTCCCTGCTACATATAATTAAACTAATGCATAGTAGGAACAACCACCACACTTAAAAGAAGGATTTAGACTACAGTATGACTTTTTGGCATTGTAATTTTGGGCTGTCAAAGCCTTTTTATGCTCCAAACAAACCCCTCCTGCAGCCTTGGAACACGCTACATTCAGTGGCTCTGCAGTGGGTCCTGATCAAACATTACCAGGGGAAAGAAAAACCTGACTAGCAGGATTTCCAAGTACCTCAAAGATCTCAAATCCAGCAATATCCAGGATGCCAATAAAAGATGCTCCCTGACGTTTGGTCCTGTCCAAAGCTTTGTTGATGCGGTGGACGAGCCAGCGGAAGAGGCGCTCGTAGGTGGCCTTTGCCAGAGCTTCCACTGCAAAGTCCGCCTGAAAATCCAAACAGGAAAATTTATTTACCCTGGAAAAGCCATCAAAAGAACACAGACATGGATGTTATCAAAAATAACTAAGGAAAAGAAGAAGCTGGATGGAGTTCATACCAGTGAGGAATGAAAACAAGCAGTAGAAGTAGTAGTTTGATTAATGGTAAGAAAAATTTCTTTTTAAACTGTTCCATAAAAACAAAAGGTCTCTGAGTATTTGATAATGTCACAACAGTGATACAAAGCATGAAAACCAGGAGAAGGTCAAGGAAAGGGAAAGGTTTCCTCTATTCTACAACTGATTTTTACAATAAAAGAACATTCCATAAAGACAGCAAAACTTAATCACAGTCAGTGGTAGCACACACTTCATCCCAATCTTCTTTGTTAGGAGCTAATCAGGATGAGGCCCAGTTTCCCTTCATCTTTAAAACACCAAAACTTACTTGTTCTTTGGTCTGGGCTTTCTGCACATAGTCCCTGCCCACTTTGATGCGGGGAGTCAGGATGGCCCGGGTGAACTCCATGACGTTCATTCCCAGCAGATGGCACAGTTTCTGTGCAACTGGAGAGCAAAGAACACATGAAAAGGAGCACTGCAATCCTCCCCAGCAGCCAGAGATCCTGGGAAAGCTGCTGCTGCTGACAGAGGCTCTCCTGGGCCAGAGGAAAACTGAACCCAGCCTGGGGAGCCAGACACGAGCCCTGTGACAGACCCCATCACACCCCAAGGCTGATGGACCTCTCCAGACGGACACAGCTGGATTTCCTTGGGGGAGCATGGAAAACACTGAATTTCATGGGACTGCAGGTCATGTCACAGCCCACAGCTCAGGTACAAGCACCCATTTAGTAACTTTACAAGGGAACATCCATTTTCTTATCCCTAGGAAAAAGTACAGCCTGAGGACATCACATATCAAAGCCATCGCACTGAAGGGTGCTTAAAATGTGCTTCAATTCAGGCAGGTGTCCAGTGTAATGTCCAAATGTGTCACTTAAAGAATTTAAAACATAGGTTTTTAATATTTTCTAGAGAGGTTGAGGACTCCCCATCCCTGGAAGTGTCCAAGGCCAGGTTGGACGGGGCTTGGAGCAACCTGGGCTGGTGGAAGGTGTCCCTACTCATGGCAGGGGGTGGCACCGGATGAGCTTTAAGGTCCCTCCCCACCCAGCCCAGGGTGTGATTCTGAGTATTTCATACAGCATAACAACACCAGTAACAGTGCACTTTCTTTAACAGCAAGAACCCTCCTGATGTTGTGTTATTATTTAAATAGTGCATTACCCACGCCATCCCTCCACATTCCTGTTGCATCAACCCCTTTTTCTAAACGCACATCCCAGGAGTGGGGTGGTTATGATTCCACATTTCTAAAAATGAATGTGACGCCAAAGGTATTTTTAGGGCTGGGGAAGTGTTGCCCTTTAGCAGGAAGCTCTCCACAGTCCCCAGTAAGTGCTTAGCCCTTGGAACCTGACAGCTTGTTGTTCTACTGTCAAAATGAAAAAAATATTTTTATAAATTAGCATTGGAAAATAAGGAATTTTGCAGTAGGTGCTACAGAGTGTGCAGGGAAGGGAACGGAGCTGGGAAGGGGCTGGAGCAGCAGGAGGGGCTGAGGGAGCTGGGGGGGCTCAGCCT
>JAYRBT010000043.1:10850265-10882155 GCA_036023395.1 Myiotriccus ornatus
TGGGCTGGGGGACAAGGTGGGGATGGGGCACAGGGGGATCCATGGGCTGGGAGGGCTTTTCCAACCTCAGGGATTCTGAGATTCTGTAATTTCATACCAGTATATAAAAGCTTCTTCTGCATTGTCTTTTTTTTTTTTTTTTTAAGTATTAAAAACACTACTATTTGCTCTTAATATTGAGATTCTCTCACTGGCCACACATTCATTAGAAGGGTTCATGACCTGACACACAAGCAATGAAATCAGGGGGTGTCACAAACTGAGCCCTCCTTTCACTTTAGCTACATATAAAAGCACTTCTGTGCGTTGAGGATAAAAATATACATCAGCATATCAGATAAAACTTACTATCTTAGGGGTCAAGTAGCAAGTGCTATCAGGATCTTGGAAAAAAAACCCAAAAACAAAGAACTTGGAAATATTAAGCAGCCATGAGCATCAGCTTGGTACAGTGGCATAATGGATACTATATAAAGGATATTGCAGTTTAAGGAAGGTGTTTTTTTTCCCCCCTGAAGTGCTTCAAAACTACACTCAGCTCCTTTCACGAACCAGCAGTGTGGAATTTTTGCCCCAACCCTTCCAGTCTGTAATAAACTGTAGTTTAGGTAAGAATAACAACAGTAAACCATAGCAGATGTAGTACTAAAAATCCCATCTGCTAAGCCACTGAAGGAGGCTGGAGACAGCATTTCTGAGGATCCCCTGAAGGAAACTAACCCACTTTCAAGTCCAAGCTCTGTCACTTTTAAGGGCAGGACGGGGTCACACTATTTCAGCTTCATTCATCCTGCACTTCAAACAAAGCATCATTTATCTTGGGATGGTTTGGGTTTGAAGGGACCTCAAAGCTCATCGAGTTCCAACCCCCTGCCATAGGCAGGAGCACCTTGTTTATAACTGAGAAAGGTCCTTGAGAAGGTGTAATTGGACAAAGCCCTGACTATCCTGGCTCATTTTACTGCTACTGGGTTTTTGATATAACTCTCTGAATTATTACAAAGCCAAGATACCGAAAAGCTCCTATCACAGATGAACAGCAGCTTTATGAGATTGCTTATGAACTTCTGCCCTCTCAGCAGAAAGGTTTCTTCCAAATCTGGTGGGCATGAAATGATTTTTTAAGTACAGTTTCTGTCTCCTCTTAATACACACAGGTTCTATTTCTTTCTTGCCATCTCCTGAATCTGTCCTTGAAACCACTATTTGTTTATCTACATCTATGATCTACGGGGCAGAATTTGCTTTCCATATTCTTTGACTCAGGTCACATCACCACTACCCACACAAACTCCTTCCCATCCCTGGAGACAATAACGTGACCTACATCAGACACCTCTAAAAGATGAATCTCTGTCAGGACACTGATTTCTGCAGAGGATGGAGGGAAACCCCTCACAGTGAGATGTGACAACACAGGTGACAAGGGAGAGATCAGTTACCCACTGTCTTCAGTAAGATGCAATAACAGACCACAAATCCCAAGTTTTAAATAGAAGAGAACAGAAACAGGCTTTATATGACCTGAGTTTTGCCCCATCTTTGCTTTATAATTCAGCATTTTGTATCCAGCACTGATCCAACAGGATCAGTATATTTATAGCCAGCATTACAATTCAAAATTTATGTCCAAAAACCAATGGTAATACAAGTGAAACCAAGAGAGTCAGGAAGCAAAAAGCCGCTTTATCTTTTTACATGGACCAGGACTCAGATGAGTTCTCTAAGCCAGCAGGAAAAGCCCAAAAAGCTAATCACTCACCCAACCTCTTTTCCTCACAGCAAAAATCCAATTCTCGAGCTAATAACTCCTGACCTTCACCTCACACCTGGGCAGGAGGCCACTGTCCTCAGAAATGAGAACAATTTGGGACACTGCACGGGATCTCCATGCACAGCAATTTGGGACAGTTCCAAAGTGAGACAGAGAAGAATCTGAGTTGTGCACGTGCAGCATATCCTGTGAATGAACAGGTTCCCAAGTTCTCCAAGCTGACTTTCCATGAGAGCATTTAAAAGGCTGGCACTGAAGTACTCAATAAAAACCTCAGGTGTGTTTCAGCAGCTTTTTTTTTTTGGTGAAGAAATCTATCCTCCTCAAATGGTGATTGCATCGCAGGCACTGACACAGCCAAGCCCAGCCACGCTGCCAGGCCACTCCAGGAATAAGCTTGTTCTAAATGCAGCATTCCTGTGTTCTGCCATTGCACTGGGGAAGTTGTCCTTGGCTCCAGGGTTCTTATCATTGGCAACAAAACTGCTGCCAAGAACCAAAGCAAACAAACTGATTTAAGCGTGAACTCCTTCCTAGGGCTTAATCTTTGGAGAGAGCAATAAACAAGACTACAACTGAAATACGTGTTCCAGGCTTAGCAGCCATGCACACAGCATCAATCCCCTGGATGGACACTTACATCTGTCTGCAGGATGAGGATGGAAGAGGGGAGTTTTAGTAGCTGCCTGTTGGCTCCTCTCACCCCAGTCCTGGCCCCATTTTGGCACAGAACACTATCAGGGATGCTCAGCAGACTGCTCTGTGTTTTTCAAGATATGCACAGGACAAATGGCAGGAAGAAAACTCCAGCACAAGTCAGAGGAAGCCACACAGACATGATCAACTCACCGGTGTTCTCTGGCATAGAGGCTTGATCGGTATTTCTCTCCTTCTTAAATGAAATATTTCCAAATTGCAGCACTGAAGACACCACTTTCAGCATTGCTGTGTTAACAAAAGACATGTGCATCAGTTTAATGGAAGAGGGCTCAGCTTAGCAAATTTTTCTTCTGTTACTTGTGTCACTTTCCTTCCAAATTCAAAGCAGGAGCTCCGAAAGGAAATACAGTTTGTACTGTGCTTTTTGGGCAACTGGCTTTAATTCAACTCTACTGGAAGTTAAGCAAATATTTTCTTCAAGCTCTCAATACACTGAAGCAACACTAAATTTGGTGACATAAAGTTAAGCAAGTGTGTGTGTGTGTGGTGTGTAAAAGAGAAAAGCACACTCCGAAGATGCAAAGGGCTCGATAACTTACACAAGATCTCATCGTGTGAAAACCCCATGATATGCATGGCTTCCATTGTCTCCTGGAAGTTATCCTTGTCTTGTTGCCCAGGAATGGGGATGTAGCCATTAGATAAAAATCTGTAATTGTTAAATCCTTCGAGCAGCAAGTCAGCTGTATTGGGGGCAAGGAAGAGACAGAAAAATAAGATAAAGGAATGCTGTTCACACCCACCCATACTCTGTTCTCTCTAAATGCCCAAACTCTGCTTCAGGAAATCAGTTCCTCAGATGTGCCATTACAGCAGCTCCTGAAACCCTAAAAATACAGGTGTGCCTTCCAAGCTGAAGGCAGATTCACAGACTCTCTATAGCAACCTACACGAGCTCTTTAATGCATCTCTGTACACAGAGCATTACCCCACTCAGATCTACCACAACCTCAAATCCCCATCTGGAATATCCCAAAAGGAAGATCTCTACTGAAAAGTACCAGGCTCAAGCAGAAATGCAGCTGGGGATTTATAATCACCAACATCAAGGGTGCCAAAGAGCAGCTTATCTAACACAGGAGAACAAAGAGGGGATCGACTCTCTGAAGTCTGTATCTTCCTTAGTTTCACTTATCACAACCCAACAGAAATTCCCAGTTACCAAGGGGGGGAAAAAACCTCAGAGTCGAGATAACCACCACAGCACTGCAGTGGCTTGCAGAAAGCCACTGAGCTTCACTGTGTTCTGGTTAAGTGGCTGCTTTTCTCCCCAGGCTGAAGGCACAGCCCAGAGTAGTTACAGCTACCACTGCTGATCAGGGTTGGTGGTTATCACCTGGGAACACTGCAGGTTCTAACCAGGGATTCCCAGACAGAGACTGCCCAAACTGGGCTTTGGCATGGAGGAGACATTTGCCTGAAATACCAGAGTGGCTTCCCAGCACATCTGATGAAGCACAGGAGTTATTTCCAACCAAAGCCACCTGGCTTTTCCTTCTTTGTTTAAAACTCGCTGTTTGGTGACTGAGACCAACCCAACCCTGTTAAACTGAAATAACAAACATAGCACACAAGCAACAGGGTTACAAAAAGAGACTCTTGACTTACACTTGAGGTGTTCTCCTGCTCCAGCCAGCAGTTGGTAGAAGATGTGAAACGTCCGCTCGTCTTTGGCCTGACGAACAGCACGAGACTTTTCCAACAAGTCTGGATTACAACTAGAGTCAAGGATCAGCTACAATTCTTGGTTAAAAGGGTGCAGTGCAAACAAAAGTTCCAAAGTAGGCTACTTTAAGACCAAACAGAACTTAAGTAGTAATGCCCAGAGCAGCTGTGGCTGCCCCAGTTCTGGAAGTATCCAAGGACAGGCTGGACGGGGCTTGGAGCAACCTGGGCTGATGGAAGGTGTCCCTGCCCATGGCAGGGGGTGGAACTGGGTGAGCTTTAAGGTCCCTTCCACCCCAAACCATTCTGGGATTCTGGGATTCTATGACCAGACCCAATATGAACTTTTAGTGACTTCAAATAAGAGATTTCCAGTTCAGACTGGTAGAAACCCACTTTTAATCTCAGCAAACTCATTAATCTCAGCACACCCATCCTGTTGCCTGCATTTCTTTGTGATTCCCTGCTCCGTGCAGCCAACAGTTGTCTGGAATGGATCAGCCACAGTTTTGGTGAGAGGAGGAGCTGCCATCCTTCCTCTACTAAGGGCATAGCTGAACTTTTACTACCAAAAACCCAGCAGCTGCTCAACTCAGAGATACTTTGTCATCTGAAGTGCATTTGTCATTTCTCCCCAGCACTGCATTTTTCTACACAATCACCACTGCCTCTAAACAGCTCCCAACTGCAATTCCTGCAGCAGGTAGTGTCTAATTAGCTGTAATGTTATTTAATTCTTTTACTTCTAGATATTCCATATTGTAATGCAAATGCAGGACAGGGATTTGAAATGACACAGGTCAGTGGTGAGGATGAGTTCTTGTGATGAAGAAAAAATTCCCTAGGAGTTAAATCCTTCTGTTTTCACAAAGCTCTGGGCAAAACAATTCATCTGAATTTTCCTAAAAGCTGCCTTCATTCCTGTGCTGTGGTGAATGAAGGAAAACATTTATCACTGAAGCATATTTTGAATAACTATAGGCCTTTCCCAGCCTTATTGGGAAATTATACTTTGTGAGAGTTCCAAACATTCAATGCACTTCAGATGAAGCAGTTTTAAAACACAGCAACAGAACAAAAGCTTAACTGCAGCATTGTTTATGATCAATACCCACTTCATATTGTTTACTAAGACTTCCAATTTCATCATTTTATGACCACCCTATTGCTATTCCCCCAGAAAACAGGCTACACTATAAAATTACACACACATTTTTAGTATGAAGAAAACAACTCCAAAGAAGGGCTTTCAGTGCAAGTGTTTTCACTTGTTCTTGCACCATCACAAGTAAGAATGAACCTCAGAGATAAAACTGAATCAGGCTTCGGTAATAATTATAATTAATTAATTACAATGGTAGGTCTTGTGTTATTGAACCCACATGAGTGTCTAGAAGGCCTAAGAAGGGAGAAAGTGGCCCAGCTTTGTCACTTGATAAGGAGCATCAGCTCCTCCCGGGCCGGGAGCTGCTTCCGAGCTCTTGGCACAACACAGAGGCTCAGCTGCTGATTAGGAAGGCCTTGGGGTATTTTCAGAAATGTTCACAGAGCAAGCACATTTTACAAGGTTTCCCTTTTTAGCACACCCTGTTTTTAAGGCCAGTCTGAAAATCCAGCAGGTTTCAGAGTGCTGAGTTGGGGAATGCAGGATTTCTGAGCCGCTGAATTTGTGATATTCGATCGGCTATTTTGAAACAAAGGAAGAGATGGATGCTGTCAAAGGAATGTCCTTTCACTGCATTCCAATGAATTCTAGGGTTAAAAGCAAAACAAAGCAGGAAACTTGCATTTTGCAAGGATGTGGCATGAAGGAGGATACATGTCTCGATGTTGGCCCCGACAATGTAACCAGTAACATCAAAGTTAATCCTGATGAATTTGCCCTGCAAAGGAAAGAAGATGTTTTCATGATTACTATCTTTTTTAATTAAACAATGCTGTCTACATAAAATATAATCCAAATGCATTCAGGGATCAAGCATTTCCCAAGATCAGATGAAATCACTGCCCATCCACGTGCTCAGCCATCATTTCAATGGAGCACACAAACACACTCTAAGGATTAAGGAACCCTTAGTCCAGATATATTTGTAATCCAGACTTAGGACAAACTTCTCTGAACGTGAGGTTCAATTCCTCACACTGAGGTTGGAAGAAACGCTGAGATTCCACATGTGCACATTTCCATAGCAAACTTATCGGTGCCTGAAGGTGCTCCAGCTGCAGCAATCCCAAATCTCAGGTGCTGCCCAGCCCATCACATCACATCTCCCCTTCCATTCCAAACCAGGCTCGCTGCTCTATGGTCTCTCCTATCCAGCAGTTGGTAAAGAAAGAACTCAGAAATACACACATTTCTCACACCTACATCTCAAATAAAGAGCCACTTCCCACACACAGAGCAGCTCTTGGAGAGCAGGTGGTTGCCAAGGGATATATTATATCATTTTTAAGCCACATCAGTTCCCCCATCTGATTTGTCATTCCTAACAGGACAACTGGGTTGGAGCTGGACCATTTTATCTGCACCATCACTGAATTTCAAGTGTGTGCTCACGGAGCTGTTCAGCACTGCCCTGCTTGTGTGGGAATTTCCAGTGACTACACTGAGCTCTCCATTTACATTGCACCCAACTTCCACAGTCCTCTATCCACACAGACAGGTTTGGAGAGCAGGGAGCATGACAGAAGTTTGCTAACACCTGTCCTAACACTTCTGGTGGCATCTGCACAAAGCCACCTACTGATAACTTTTATGGAGGCCTTTGGAAAGCGCTTTTACAACCTGGATCCCAACCCTCCCTTATCTCCAGCCTGATTAGTGCTATCAGCATGTTGAAGTGAACTCCTCTTTGGCACCTCCATTCAGCTCAGGGAGTGTGCTGCTGATTTTCTGATTAAATATTCTACTCTCCAAGCTTGTAGTGTCAGGAATGACAGGAATGCCTGGTCGGTGTATAATTTGGGGGGCACACTTCCACACTGAACAAATTGCTTCATTTGTGCTACTGCAGCTCCTTACCAGAAACCCCTGCCCTAATAAAGCCCATTCAGATCAAGATTTGTGGGCACAAGACCAAGTTTCTCTCCCCAGCCCCCTCAGTGAATGCAGGGAAAGGCACAACCTCCCCACCAGCCCTACCCTGACTCAATCTCAGAGCAAAGCCACTGCTCCAGAACCGTGGTTGTGCATCTTCAGCTCAAAGTGGGGTCTCTGAGTTGCAGGAATACTGGTGGAACACTTTAAATTAGCTCCAGTGGTTATTCCCTACTGTTCCAGTGTGATTGTTGAGCCACTGGCACTAAAACCCCCATGCCATGCCAAGGAACAAGGGTTGTTTCCAGGCATGGCCTGTCAGGGAGCAGCACTGAACGCAGACTGCTGAGGATGCAGATACAGAACACCCTCAGCTCAGTTTGGAACTGGAGCATTTAGACTTTTTGCTCAGGAACAATTCCAGACAGTTCTATTTATAGCAGGCACAAAGAATGAAATGACATTTCACTGAAATTCAGGCCATAGAGCAGATATATGATGTACAAGACAGCATGTCAACAGTGGCAGCAGACTTTTTATCCAGAGCTGGTACCACAGAGCCTTCTTGCCTTGAACTTGCCTTGTCACATGTGAAAACAAACAAGAACCATTGCAGAAGCTCTAGTCAGTGGCTTTTTCAGATATAATTTGGAACCACTTTACACTGTTTCACTCTTAAAAGTTAATCAGTTTCTGCTGTCAAGTTACCAGTTCCATGAGCAAAAATAACTGAGAGGAAATGCAGTCATTACAGATCAGAAGAGGGGACCCACAACGCTCCCTGCTTCAAAGTTCAGGCATCACTGGAGTCTGGACTAGAGAGATCACTTGTCTAGTTAATCTTCTTAAAAGTACAATATTAATAGATCCTTTCAGCTGGCACTGGCAAACCTTGCTATGAAATCTTTAATTTATCAGTTAGACTGCAGTGGTGATCATCTAAGGGCTGAATTCTGTTGCCACCATCAGGCTTTGGAAAAACCACATCAGAAGGAAGCATTTAGCTCTGCCATGTCAATCCAGCAAGGCCACTGTCCTATCCAAAGCAAACCAGAGATTCTATTTCCTGAAACACTGCCCTTGGTAGAAGAAAAAAGGGGAAAAAATGAAATTCCTTGGACACCAGCCTTATTTGAGCCCTGTCTGGTGCTGTCAGTGAGCAGGGACAGGCTGGCAGCCTCGTGCTGCACAGTGAAGCCTGTCAAGCCTGTGTGGCTGAAGAACAGCACTTCTCACTTTGTGGGAGGATAGATATTTTTTAAGTCAGGTTTTAAAATGGCTGTAAAAGATTATTTTTTTTCTGCTTGAGATGAGACCATCTGGAATGCATTATGCTTGCTCCTTTATAAAAACAGGGCTGGAGCCATCACAGTGATTATGTTCATGATGGCAAGTCAGCCCTCAAAAATAACACAAACCAGATGCTGACATCTTTTAGGGAAAAAGTATCCTCATTAAATTAGTACAGCCTTTGATGGATTCAAGATAGAATTACTGTACAGTGAAACCTGTTCATATTATAAATCCTATACCAAACTTATATAAGCATCAAGCAATACTGTAAATAACATGGCTATAAAATTATCAAAGCTGAATTTCCACAGTACTCTGCTCTCCTTTCCCAACTGGAAAGGCTAAGGGACTTAGTCATGGAGTTTTCCAGAGTCCTTATCACTGCAGTTGAGTTGATGCATTATAAATCCAAGCAACCATTGAAATGTCAAAGGCAGACAAGAAATCTTTCATTTGTTCTGTAAATTTTAGTGTTGTTGTCGCCGGAAAAAAAAGATTTAATACCTTCTATATAGTTTTGAAG
Organism: Myiotriccus ornatus; assembly: GCA_036023395.1. Lineage (NCBI taxonomy): Eukaryota > Metazoa > Chordata > Aves > Passeriformes > Tyrannidae > Myiotriccus > Myiotriccus ornatus. The sequence continues at coordinate 10,859,278 of JAYRBT010000043.1, forward strand.
CTGTACTGAAAACATCTTCCCCATGAAACAGGAGATGGCTTTTTTTCCCTTCAAAGGAAAGGAAGTTGTAAGAAGTGGTAAAAAGCTATTTATTCCCCATGATTTTTAAAACAATGGAACCCATCAGAAGTGATTATCAGCCACCAAAACTCTCTGTGAACAGAAGGCACTTATCCAACAAAAACATCAACCAGCTACAGCAGTGCCTGACACCTGGGATAGGTCATACTGGCTTTTGGACTTCCCTGCAGTCAGTCACTCAGTAAATTTAGACAGCTTTTTATATGTAAGCTCTGTGCTTTTTTTGGAAATTCAGGATGTTCTCTTTAAACAGCCAATTGATAAAGTCACAGCTATTGACAAGAAGGCGACAGACTGTGCCCAAGTCCAAGCTGGTGCCACAGTCTTTCCTACTTTAGAGCAATTCAGCAGTAATTTGCGCACACAAGTCACAGCTCAGCTCCAGAGCACAGCTGTATTTGTCTGACTACAAACAACTGTCAGCTCAAGGGCTGTTGAAGTCAGAAACTACATAAAATGAAAGTTTTGCCAAGAGCCAGTGAGGATGTGCCTTCAGAATCCCAACACATCGCAGGAGGCACTGTAAGAGAACCTGGATTCATGGAGGAAGAGAACAGGAAAAGCTTTGGGTACCACTTCCATAAATTCCTAAAAAGGTCATTTCTCCATAATCCAGATTTACAGACTGTAAAGAGAAAAGGAGTTACTCACAAAGCGAGAGGAGTTGTCATTTTTCACTGTCTTTGCATTCCCAAAGGATTCCAGGATGGGATTGGCCTGCAGAAGCTGCCGCTCCAGCTCCCCCTAAAAACCACATGAACAGAAAAATGAACAGATATGAGCACAGAGCACCTGCAGTTGAGGGTATTCCTGTATTCTGCCTCTTCCTGACAGTCACTTCCCCCTGGCTGTGGCAGTGACAGCACCTTCACAGGGGGGTGTCAACTTTCCCCTCACTCCTAAATCTGCCAAGACTCCTCCATCCAGTGCAGGGCTTTTGGTGGTGGCTTTTTGGTTTGGGGTTGTTTATTAGAACACACACAGACACACACAAACACCGCAGTGACCAAAGGGGACTTGATGGATGCTGACAGTCACTGAGGATGGAAAAGAAAATTCACATTTAGGGCTGATGAAATTAGGCACAGACCTTGAGTGCTTTAGAGGAGAAACTAATTTAACTGTTTGAAGATTTTAGAGCAGTTAAACTTCATGCTTAGTGACTTGGCAATACAGTTACTTCGGAACACCTATTTTTAAACTTATTTTCAAATCAGTGAAAACCCTCCCCCCTCAGTCAACCAGACTGTAATTCGGGATCGTTGCAACATCTGACCTGACCACACCTGAGCACGAGGCCAGAACGGCACAGCAGAGCTGAGCAACCCCAAACACAAACATCGCTTTCAAATTGCTCAATCCCACCAACATTGCTCAGTATGTTTAACGCTTTTTTTAAAATGTTTCTGTAAGTTCAAGCCAATGGATTTAGAAATCTAAGTGCTTATCTTAAGGAAATTGCACAACAGCTTTTACAATTGCTGTCCATGAGGAGGACTGGGAACAAAAAAAAGTCTGTGCTGCTTCCAAGAGCCCAGGAGCCATGAATGTACACAGGAAAATATACTGTCTTCCTGCTCTGAAGGATGGTTTAAAACAAAAAAAAAAACAACAAAACCAACCAAAAAAAGTGAAGCTGTCTGCAATGTAGTCTCAAAATGTGATGTCTGTGTTCATAAACCTGCTTTTTCCAATTATTTATAGCCTTGATGAATAAAGGCCCCAGACTGAGCATCAAAGAACAGGAAATGTTAAGTCTCTTAAGGCTTCCACATGAGGTCAATTCTTAGACAGGAATTCTAAAAATTCACCAGTTAACACCTAAAAGAGCTTTTATTTGTATATTTAAATGTATTTCAAGCCCTCCTCGATATTAATGGCTGCTCCTTCTTTAATGTGACCTGAAGCTATCAGCTCAAAACTTGCTTACTTTCACATACATTCCCTTGGGGACCACAAATTCTCTGTATTCTGAAGTAACTGAAGAAGGAATAAATGTGAGTGTGAGCCCAGAGCACACTAAACACTGCTGAGGCTGCAGGGGCTGTACACTGTCAGCTCTGCCAAGGTTACTGTTCTCAGGAGCATTTTTAAACTAGAAAAAAAATCCACAGCTGGAATAAAACTAGATCTCTGTTATACCCACTCTGAGCTGTCTGCAAGTGATATTCTCCAAGTTTTCCATATAAACACATCAGAGAGTGGGAATTTTCCCACCATCCCTCCCACTCCCTCCTCCCCACACGCTGCTCCTGCAAACACACCAAGATGAAAGGGAGAAGCTCCTCACCCTGCTGTGCACAGCCTGGGATAAACCCCAGGGTGTACAGGAAAGGCAGCAGGGCCGTCACAGCTTACAGGGAAAACTCTACAGCTATTCTGGAAGAATATATATATATATATATGTCACCTTTTGGGACAAGGAAAACAGTTTATTTGGGACAGGAGGGAGGTTCGTGCACTGCTGGCACTTCACACACTGACACCTCTGCACAGTGTCAGGGGCACAGTAATATCCTGATCCAGGTCTGAGCTGTTCAGTTCAAGCCTGTTCGTACTGGAAAGCAATCTAACTTGCTAGTGATTAATATCTATTGCAGGGGTTTTTTTTAAAGACAGATTGGTCAGTAGATGTAAAATTTTCATTCTTGAAGTTGTTCAAAAACCTGTGCTGTAACAATGTTAAAAACACAAGATTCCTCTGCATTTGAATGTTGAGAGTAAAGTCTTTTAAAACATTTGCCTGCAATACTGTGCAAAGACAAAGTAGGCTGAGTAAAGTCCCCTTTGTGGTTGCAAAATGTGAATGACTCCACACTGACTCGTCCATGGGCATCGCTGTTGTCTCAGGGAGCACCCGCAGTCCACAGCCTGGCCTGGGCCTGTGCAGAGCAGCCTCTGCAGAATTTATTCAAATTCTCCCAGTAAAGGTAGAAAGGACTTAGTAGCTCGTTTTTACAATAAGGATTTGATGGAATCACTCAGCTGGATCCTCAGCTGTGGGGGAACACCATAGGAACGAGCTGTGCTCGCAGGCTCGGTACTGCACACACCAACTCCTCACAGCCATCCCCAAGCAAAGCAAACCTCACACCATGGGGAAACGTCTCACACTGTGGAAAAAGGCTTCTGATTTGACACTTCTCGTGTCTAGATGGACAGCTTTACAGCCCAAAACAACTCGCTTTTCGAAGCATTCAGTGTTTTGGAAGGAGCGTCCCAGTTTGGCCTGTGGGCTTATCTCCAGTGTGGGCACCTCACCAGACCTTGGAAAAAGCAGTGTGGCAGCACTGTGGGGAAAGTGAGCTCATGCAAAAGTTCATGCAGGGCAACATGAAGACAAGGACAGGTTGTTGTCTCAGTTTCAGAAAAACCAGCATCCCAGTGAGTGTCTCGCAGCGAAGCCTGGGGGAGGCAGGGGAGGCCACATGCTACTCACATACAACAGGGATCCACTCTGGAGTTCAGAATGACATCAAACAGAGATGTTAATGATTCCATGGTTTATGCAATATCAACAGCTCCGGATTAGCATTTTGCCACGGATACAGTTCAAATGTTTGCCAACAAACGGTTCATGTCAACCCCGACACTTGGAGCAAAGGGAGGGTTAAAGCTCCGTCTATTTTTGGAACTGAGAAATATTTCAGTAAAAACCCTTAGACTTGACTGATGTTTGCAAGGAGGGAAGATTAAGTTAAATGCTAAGAATATCTGTGACTTATTCTGAAAATGAGACCATGGGCTCAGACACATGATTGGGTTACAGAGGTTTAACAAGGTTCAACACACACTACCAGAGGCATCACAGCTGTCCAGGGGTCGCCTTTGGCTTTCAATACACCAGACTTGCTTGAAAGTCCTTTACCATTTCCCTTTCCACTACAGTTCATGTTGCACCAGTCAGCTCTCAGAAATGTAAGGGAAGAACACAACCAGCTAAACTAACTCAGGGCAGCTTCTTCAGTTTCCAAGCCTTGGTTACACCCTGCCAGAGCTTTTTCTTTATTTAAAAGCTGCTGCTCATGACAAAGGCATCACTTACCAACTCGGGTTAGAGCAGGGCATTTATCCTGCATAACACATGGCAGCAATTGTTTATCTCTTTCTACAGTCTTGCCCTCAACTACCACCTAACCCTTCTCTTCAAGGTCCTTCTCAGGTAAATTCCAGAGCACTGGAAGTACTAAAACTCTAAGACAGGGAGGTGGGATAGAACAGACCGAGTGCTGCTGCCCCAGGGACAGAGGGAATGGGCAGAATTATCTGCACAGGGGCTCCAGCCAACCTGAGAAGTAAGAGCAGCTGATGCTCAAATGAGGAAACATTAATTCAGATCCCACACTGCTCACACCACTTGTACTAGAAAGTCAGGGGAAACACTTGATTTCAGAAGATGTTGGTTATGCTAAGCCTTTGACACTTGAGATCAAAGTCTTTACCAAGTCATCTGCAACACTATAAAAATATTCAGACAAAACATTATGTTAATCAAAAGGATTTTGTAGCTTCCATTAATCCATCTCTTATTTACCACTTTGTTTAATATTTAAAAAGTGTTCTGTGCTCTCTCAGCAGCACATTACCCAGAATACACACAGTATCTTGGAGATGGCTGGCTAGAGAAAGGGTGAACCTCTCACTTCAGGACAGGGTAACACCACTTTAAAGTGGTGACAAGTCCTTTGTAATGCTGAGAAACTCATAAGCTGCTCACTAGTCCACTCTCCCAAAGCCAGTTAAATACTTATTAAATTCACTATTAGCTCTACACCACTCCAAAGCTTCCCACATCACAAATGCAAATAGAAGAATACACATCAGTTCTCCTACATAACTTTAAAAGCATTAAAAAAAACCACTTGCCTGGTGTTTCACGGGTTTGGGTGATTCGGGCTGTTCATTGCAAACAAACAAATGATAAGTTAGCAAGGAATTCCAGCTGTCACATCCCACATTATCACTGTCAGAGGTTTAGTTTAACTGAACACTCACTTCATAGAAACCCTTCAAATTCAGCTTAGAAAAGAAGTTACTGGCATGCTCAAAATACTGAGACCTGTGTTTATGCAAAGGACTGATTCCAGATTAAAGCCAAGATGACAGATGCCCCTTGAGCAGCAGGGAAAAGGCCCAGAGTTTCATTACTTGGGCACAGCTTTCCAGTCTTGCCAAACAGCAGCAAAGAAATTAAGCTCAGCACTGAGTCTCCTTCTCCTCAGCCCTGGGCACTGCGAGGTGGTTTGTATGGATGAGATGAACAATCACAGAGGTTATGAGAGAACACAAAGGGAAGCAACACCTAAAGAGTCTGGGGGTTGTTTTTGCACTGCACTACAAGTATTTAAGAAATGCAAGCCCACAGTCAAGAAAAAAAGCTTTGTTGCTTTCTTTAATTCCACATGAGCAGAACCTTAAGGAACTGGGAAACCTTAAAATTTTGCCAGCAAGAAGGGCAAAGGGAACATGAACGTAATAAAGTAAAATAAAATGCCCTCAAAATACAAATTTGCATCATTTCTGCAGAAATTTTCAATTCTATTATTATTTCCCTGGCTCAAACTGCAAATTTAATAATCTTGAGCTTCATATCAGGAACCCAGGGGCAAATATTGTGAAGAAACACACAAGACAAGACATTTTTATACCAAGCCAGATGCACTGCCCTTGTTTATGATTCTTATTTTAAACAATCAGCACTGGTTTAGTGCAGAGTAACAAATTTTGACAGAGGTCTGTAAAGCAGCAGGCAAAGGTTTGGCTTGTTCAGGTAAGTAATGTGAATTTTCAGATAAGTAATATGAATTTTCAACGCTGCACCATTCCTGCCAGGAAAACAACCTGGGCAGCTAAAGAAGGTTCGGGATTTCAGTACGGAACTACCACTCCTGCACTCATGGAGAAGGACAGGCACACCCAGCAGCTCCAGAGGCATTTTGTTTGCTTCCCTTCAGAGAAGATGAGCTGCACTCTCGGGGTGTCCATTCCTGTCCTCACTAGAAACAGAACTGAGCACAATCAGACACGTGTTTAACTCTCTGTGGTTAAACTGAGGCAGTTAAAGCTCCCCTGGGGAACTCCCACTAAGGGGAGCTTCAGCCTGAGTGAGGCTACCCATGATTCTGTCCTTCAAGACTAATTCTGTTTCTTTAGAAATTAATAAAACAAATTAAACAATTTAGCACTTCAGCTACCAAGGCAAACGCAGCCACTGGAAGGAATCATTAACCTGAAAGCACCAGTAATTAGTTCTAAAGTTTAAAATAGCACCAAAGTGAAAGCTGGATTTTAGTGAAAATAAGTGGCAATTTGGGGTGGGAAGGTTTTGGGGACACCTCAGAGCCCCTTCCAGTGCCTAAAGGGGCTCCAAGAGAGCTGGAGAGGGCAGACAAGGGCCTGCAGTGACAGGACACAGGGAATGGCTTCCCCCTGCCAGAGGGCAGGGATAGGTTGAATATTAGGAAAAAATTCTTCCATGTGCGGGTGGGTGAGGCCCTGGCACAGGTTGCCCAGAGAAGCTGTGGCTGCCCCATCCCTGGAAGTGTCCAAGGCCAGGCTGGACGGGGCTTGGAGCAACCTGGGCTAGTGAAAGGTGTCCCTGCCCGTGGCAGGGGGTGGCACTGGGTGAGCTTTAAGGTCCCTTTCAACCCAACCCATTCCATAATTCTATGAATCAAACTGAAGTCTGGTTCCATTCATCCAAACCAGGGGCACATAGAACCAGGATAACTGGCAGTGCAGACAGCACTGGCACATGGATGAAGTTATTTATGGAACTTAACAACTCCACACACTCCCACAAGTGAAAACTTCTGCTGTCTCCATATATTTGACCCTGAATTGGGCTCAGGTACCTCCACAGCCCAGAGGAGCAGCAAAAGGGCATCCCCCAAACTCACCCAGCCTCCACAACATGCAAGGTCTTGGCAGCCCCTGGGCACTAGGGGACAAACAGCACTTCTTTTGGAAAACAATGTATGTAATTCTTTTATTATTATTTTCTATATATTGCACTGACTTCCCTCTCCATCCAAGCCCACGAAGTTTGTAAACTAAAGCAGAACCCAGAATTTAGACACTTCTTGGCCACACTAAAACGACACTAACACATGCATTAACACACTTTTATTCCTCTTTCCTCTCATTCCTGCCTTTCTTACGACACAGGGGAGTGATGAGCCACAAAACTAAAGCCTCTTTCCTCCCTTCTCCCTGGGCTCAGTGTGTCCAAATCCTTCTGCAAACACAGGACCCTTCTCTCCCCTTGCTCACCCATTACCTGGCCTTTTTCTCTCCTCTCCTTTAATTCTACATGTCCTCCCTCCACAGCTCCCGAGCCTCCCGAGGAATCCTTGGGAGTGAAGCTGAGGGAGGCTCCCAGGAGCCTGGGACAGCTGAGCAGCCCAGCAGACACCAGTGAGGGTCAGCTCGGGGCTGAGGTGCCCGAGCTAAAGCTCAGTGCTGATCTTTACAAAGCCAGTCCACACGTGGCAGGTTAACAACTGAATAAAACACAGCGCCCTTGGTGCAGGCAGAATATTCAGCATTACTGACAAAAATCCAGCTTTATTGGTTACTACCCTCAAATTCTTTAGAACTCAAATTTGCTGGATGTGAAACTTTCAGTTATTTCCAACAGACATCTTCCATCCCTTGCTACCCACCAGGGACTGTCCCTGTGCCAGTCCTGCCACTCAGCCAAGCACACAGCAGCCAAGAATTCAGGTTTACTCTCACCCCACCTTCGGTCTTTAGAAAAGCTCATGTTCAGAACTCACTGCCAAGCACTCCTCCCTCCCCTCCATTGCTTGGCTCTGGAAAGCCCAGCCCCAATTCCCAATTTCAGGAATTACTGCGGTCTCACCTGGCTCTGCCAAATCCCACAATTACTAAAGTTTCTCCTCTACATTTTTACCACCAGCAGCACCTCCCCACACTTCCGAGAGCAGCGCCCAGGACAACATCTTGGGATTAGACAGGAAATGAGACACTGGGGCTGCAGATTCTACACTCAAACATCAGGAATCATCAGTTTTAAGGCTGTCCAGCACTGTAATTCCAGTTTCTGTGGCTACCATGGGTTATTGGCTTGATTCCCCACCTGACCAGGGATGACATTCCAAGGGCTGTGCAGGAGTCTTCCAGCTGGGAACAAAGAGCTGTTGGGAAAGAAAAGCCTCACGGACAAGGAACGAGGCTGTCCAGGAGATGGGCAGAGCTCCCACACGATGCTCCTCACAGAGGCTGAGCATTCCCCCACAATCCCAACTGGAAAATGTCCCTGGGGAGCACGTGTGACACGGCAGAACAGCAGTGCTGCTCTCAGGTGTCAAACTGAGACTACATTTGCTTGTTAAGACTTTTACTGCACTGCCAGGGAAAACAAATTTAACCCTAGATTTAGCATACAAATTGCTGCTTTAAAAAAAACTAATCAATGTGGCATTCAAACAGTCTCAGAAATATGCATGACACTGATAATTATCTGTAACAGGATGGGTACACACAGACTGCCAGTCATGGATTAATTTAACAAGCCTGTTTAGCATCTTCCTGTGCACAGGATAATGCACAGTTGTACAGATGGGGACTGTTGATCACCACCAGCCTCTACAGCTCTCTAATGAATATGCAAACAGGAACAAATCAGGGCTGCACCTCTAACCCCTACTCTGACACTTTGCAGTATGAGCTGTGCAGGTTAGACATTCGTTGTTTGCAATATATAAATAAAAACTAGCTGTTACAGAACTAGGGACACTCATTTCTACTTTCAAAAGTGGTTTGGTTACACAAATATCCTGCATTTTTCATGGATATATACTTAGTCCAATGCTCACTGCATTGAATGATGTGCACAATCCAAGTATCAGACTTTTATTCAGGACACCACCCTATTCTTTCTGTGTGTCTAAACTGTGTTTAAGAACTTTTCTAGTCTTCATCATGATAGTCATCAATGGTTTACGAAGCAGCTGATTATAAAATCCATCTCTTGAGATGACCATCACCACCCCATCTGATCCCACTGGTCAATAGAAAATAAGGCTGCAGTTTAACCAGAGACTTAAATGGAATCAGCCAACACTGCATTGAAAAGGGCAACTCATCCTGCCCTCCACTGACGTTCCCCATCCCATTTCCATCTTTTCTGTGCCTTCACTTCATACCATTGATGCAGCCACACAGACAGTGGAAGAAACTTGCTCTATTTGAAGCCAGATGGACTTTTCATGGACATTATTTTGAGCCTCCAAACCCAGTGAGTGGCCACAGGAATTGCTGTGATGACAAATCTCTCAAGGGGTACCCCTGGCACAGCACAGGGAAGGCCAAACACACCCAGGGTATAAACAGGGCTTTGGGTGCTGAAGCACTAGAACAGACTCACAGAGGAGTTGTTCCATCTCCATCCCTCAAGATTTAATGAGCTAAACTCAGCTTTACAAGGCCTTGGGCAGTGTAACCTCCCTTTGAAGGGAGGCACATTCTGAAAGGTGTCTGGACAAGAGGCTCTGGGAAGTGTCTTCCAGCCTGAGCTATTCCAAGTTGTCAGTAGTATATTTAGAAGGACTCAGTACAAAAGGGCACAATTCCCTTCTCTCCAAAAGCTTGTTGGCAATTTTACTTTTGCAGAAATGGAAAAAATACTGGGTTTGTTCAAGGCTGTGCAGTGGTAAAGCTAAGAATGTTCATAAATCAAACACTACACAGAACTTCTGATGGATGATGGTCCAGACAGCCACGTGTCCTCCCAGCACACCTGACAGTGCCATGAACACCCCTAATGCTGCCAACACTCCTAAGGAACCTCCCTGTGAGGTTTGTAACCCCCCCCACACAACTGCAGCACACTCAACTCTTCAGGAAATACTTAGAAAGACTAATTTTCATCTCTTCTGTGTGATAAACCAGCACCAGTTTCAACAAATATCAATGCATAGGCCCATGTTATTTGTTCTTGATTAAAGCAAAGCCTCAAGTTTCCCCACACACTTCATGGGATTTCTCCAGATTCACCTGCAATCTTTCCTTCTCTCTCACTTCAAATCCTTGCCTTTTTTTTTTTCCTTCACAGACTTTTCAAAAGTCATCTCCTGTTCTTCCAAGAGTCTTCAGTCTTGACACATTCAAGAATGTCTCGGCATTAAGTGCTGTGCATGAAAAGTTGTTGCAGCTACAAGGGGAAATGGCCCTGAGTTGTGCCAGAGGAGGTTCTGATTGGATATTAAGAAAAATTTCTCCACTGAAAGAGTGGTCAAACATTGGCAGGGGCTGCCCAGGGAGGTGGTGGAGTCCTCAGCCTTGCAGGTGCTCAGAAAACGAGTGGATGTGGCACTTGGTGACATGGTTAAGCGGGAATGGACTTGATTTTGAAGGTCTTTTCTATGATTCCCCAAGTCAGACGATGGAGTTTGAAGGTTCCACCCACCACAGACATCTGCATTACTACTGGAAAACCAGCACTGATTCCATCAGGCTGTTTGCTTGTAGCAAAGCTGAACTAGGACTTCACTGCAAAGAGATCCCAGTGCTCATAACAACGGATATTCAAACCCATTCGTATTCTTATAAAGCAAAGAATTGCTAAAAATTCAGTGCAAATGTTGAAGCCTGGCAGGAAAACTGAAGAAAGTTCTACATAAATCAGAGCTGGTTTCAAGTTACCAAAAAATTCAATATTCTCTGACATAAAAGTGTATACTCTCTGTTTGTAGTGTAATAAAATCTGAGCTTTTTATTAGATGCTGACTTCTAGATATAGCAAATCTACAGCAATTTTTAAGTTTGATGGTTTTTCTCAGTTACAAGTTATTTTTTCCCATTTACAAGTTAATTTTTCCAATTTACAAGTTAATTTTTCAAAGAACAGAAAGCTTGTTCATAAATGTAGCACCAAAAACTGCATCCAGCGGGAACTAAATTCACTAAGAACTGCCCAAGTTTAATTGAATTCTTGGAAAAATGGGGTTTACTACATCAGAAAGCTTTACTACCATTTGCATAAAGCCTTTAATTTTACAACATAAATTTAACAGCTGACATGGACTGGAAATTTTAATGTAACTGCTCATTTCAGCCACTGCTAAAGAGAAAATAATGGTTGAGACAAAATTACATGGATTATATATTACAGCTTATCTTTAATAAAAAAATCATGGTTTTTTTAAATGCAAAGACGGTAGTTTTCAAAAAAAAGCAATTTAAAAATTGAGAAAATATCCCAACTTACAGGAATATTATGGTCCTTTCTTCCTTTATGGGAGGAAGCAACATGAGCAAGGTACTGAATGACCTTCTTAGTGTTCTCAGTCTTCCCGGCACCAGATTCACCCCTGCAAAACATTTCAGACATTTCCCTCAAAATTCATTTTCAACAACTTCTCAACCCTTTGTTTACAGCAGCCTCAGTTCATTCCATTTATGGCTTCAACTATGCAACAGACCTTCACTAACCACCTAAAACCAAACTGAAGTTGCAGGGATTTTAAACAAATCCTACAAGGTATTTGTTTAAAATACTTTCTTCACCCCAAAGATCTCTGTAGCACCAAGATGTTGATACAACGGGGACCATCAGTTTGATGAAGAGCTTTTGGCTTTATGCCTGAACTCCTCTGCTACCCAAAGTAACATGAAACACTTGTCCCCTGCCTTGACCACCTCGGACACAATTTTTCAGGGTGCAGTTACATTTATATTTTTAAATCATGACATATATACCCACATTTACATTTAGCATAATTTTATATTCCAGGATATGGTTATGGGAATTACCAAGTTGATGGAAACACTCAGTACCCTGAGGAGTTTCACAGTGCAGTAAGATACACTTTAAACAAGCAGATTCTTTCCACTCAGACTCTTCACAAGGTTAACAAAATATATTTAAGGTCACGGGGCTACATGAATTCGTTAAGAAATGAGTTTATCAGTGTCGAGTGGGAGAGTTCACAGACAACAAGGACAGCAAATGCACATCTCATTGTTGAGTCAGAGGTGGACTGAAGGCAGAATATGTTTAGACAGAATTTATTGTGAAGTTTACACGAGAACTGTGATAACGTGACCAAGTTCACATCCCTGCCATCACAAATGATGTTACTGCAGCCTAAAAATGACAGTTTGGGTTTGTTTTTCTTAAGCTAAGTCTGGTCTTCAGACAAATCCACAGCCCAAAGGGATTCAGGCCTGACTTTGCCATGAGTCAAAGGCCGCCAACCACGGGAGAAAGATGCCATTTCCAGGGAGACAGCGACTGCCTCAAGCAACTCTGAGGTGTGGGAAGCTAAAAAGGATTTTATTATGGGGATTTGCATGAAAAGAGTGAAAGCACCCCTGTCATTCAAGAGTTGTTCAGAAATTAACAGTTTGGAAGCCAACCCCTTTGTAAGAATGACAAGCACACATTCCCTGTGCTTGGGTATTTCTCCACTAAGCTACTTAAAATGGAAATCTTCATTTTCCAGGGGAATTAAAGCACATTCTTTTGCAGTCTTCATAAATACCTTCCTCCAGCATGCTGTACACCCCAGTTTTGTAGCTAATCTGCATTTGCTTAGGGATTTAGTACCTTCAGACCTGAACTTCTTGATCAGGTAAGAGCTTAGCAGCATCCTCACACCACACTCAACGGCCGCAAAAATGAGACAATACAGCATTGAAATTTAACTCTGCATTTACAGAAAGGATATTGATTTTCAAAGGTTCTCCAGGAGAATGGGCTCAAACACTCATTTCTTCTCACCTTCCAACACTTTTAAATCATGGAAACCCCACAGGAGAATGGCCCCAGCAGAGGTGACCAGGGGCAGCAGGATGGCCATATCTCCATCCAGGAGCAAGAAGTGACAGGGGCTGAAGCAGCTCGTTCATTCACAGCAGTTCACTGAATTCCTCACAGGGTAAAACAGCCTCTGTCTGACCTGAAGAACAGCAGCAGCCCCCAGGTTTTGCTGGAAAAAGTCTTTAACTGAAAAAACTGGACAAGTAATTCTTCAAAGATATTGTGGGATATTGCACAGCCTCAGTTACCAGACTGTGGCCTCCAATACGAGAGGGGTAACCAAGGGTTAACACTTCTGGTGGTGGCATCTGCTCCTCAGAAACAACTACATCAGCCTCAAACCACTTGGGTTTCATTCTTCCTCCCAGTCATTGAAAAATGACAGAGAATATGAGAGATTAGAGGTCACTGTACTCAATCACTCGAAGCTTTCCAGAGACAAGAGAGGGGAGTTCCCTTCAAACTCGTTGGCTGGGCTCGCTTTGCTCAGTGCATGGAAAAGCTTGGAAGGTCCTACCTGAAAAGCTGGTTGGGAAGGAGATTACTCAGAGTTTGTTAATGGATAACTGGGTTTCCTTTCTGCCAAGATACCATCAATGTGCAATGCAGAAACTGGCTGTGCTTTGGGACCGCTACAAGCGGAACAACACCCTTTGACTTCATGAAAAATCCCATTTCTACCCAGCCCAGAGTCTCCACATACAACACAAATGTGAACACTGGCAAGAAGAAAACACACCCCAAACCATCAGATGTCAATTCTTGCTTCTCAAGTCTTTATTTCTCATTTCCCTTTTACTGCAGTGTTGCCATTAACATAATTCATTACCACAAGCAATAATAAAAGCAGCTTTACCTGTTTCTAGATGTGTATTAAAATATGCTAATGCTAAAACTATTCCAGCAGGTAAGAGAAGTAAGAAAAGAAGTACAGCAAAATATACATTTACATTTTAAAACAATACAATTTGTTCTTATTGTCAGAAGAGCTTGGGAACACGTTATTAGCTGTGCCTTTAAAGCTAGAGAAATAATCTTTAATGTCAAATTACAAGAAGAAGTTTTTTAAATTTTGAAGGAAGAAAAATATTTCTACTTAAAACTTAATTTTTGTTTATTTTGTAAAGAAGTTTATTAAATTTTTAAAGGAGGAAAATCTACAACGTGCAGTGAGGAGAAGTTGGCACAATAAATACAGCCCAGATGCTGACTTTGGGAAAGGGCAGCACAGGGTTTTGGAAGAGGCTCCTGTGGACACAACCAGTAAAGCTGCACAAGCACAGGAAGGGCAGAACCTTGCAATACATTCCTTCTGCTAAAAAGCCTTTCGTTTTTTAGAGAAAAGTCCTTAAGCAAGTTCTTATTCAAAAGCAACACTAAGGGATGTTATCATCCCAGTTCTGCTCCCTGGAGCTTACAAATATGCCAAATATTTCCTGCAGCACAGTGTCAGATAGCTCTACTGCCATGTCCTACAAAAGAATTAAAAGATTTAGGATATAGTCCTTTGCATTTATAGGAATAATGACATCTGCATATTTTGGTTTGTTCCCAGGAGTGCAAACATATGGATTATAAAAACAAATGAAAATCTTCTACCTCTATCAACCTGCCCAAAAAAGGTAAACTCTCAGTAACATCATGTACTATATTTATGGAAAGGGGATGGTGTCACAGAGCTAAAGCTTAACTTTTTCAAAACCTTGTTTTAATACAACTCAATATGTTATCATAAATTAAACAACTACAGCCCTGGGCTGAGAAAGCCTTGCCCCAGTCAGTGGCAGCTCTGCTAATAATTTCAACAGGGTCATTATTTCACCTTCTTCATTTCAGCCTCAGCTCCACTACTTGTAGAATCCAAAATGAGACTGAATTGAAACACTCCACGAGCTCCAGCCACGGGCTGTGCCAAACAGCGCTCCCAAAAAAGCAAATCCTCCTCAGCCATAGCCTCCAGTTGGAGGTATAAGGTTATTCCATCAATTAACTGAGGGATCTCTCCCTTGGAAACAGTGACAGGTCAAAGAGAGTCCGACAGTCCTGGCAAATTTATGCACTATCTCAAGTCATGCTTTTCCCTGAAGCAGCTTCTGCTTTGAAGCAGCTCCATGCTCATTTAAAAGAGGAAAAGCTTAGCCAGCATGAGCACTTTAAAGTTTAACATGGTTTTAAATTCATTGCATGTTAAGCTGGAGTGTCATTTTCAGCAAAGCCAAGTCTTCAGGCAAATTTATCCCAGTTACAATTTGGTTACCAAAAACCAGTGACTGACTCAACCAGCTGCAGTTTTTTTCCTGAGCAACTTGAGCCTAAATCTTTGTACAAAGGGCACTTCCACTGCTGAATAGATTCTCATCTGGAAAACAGGCAAAACATAGTGGGAGAGGACTCACAATTCGTAAAGCAAAGAGGCAGGAAGCAGGAATGGAAGCTGGTCTTCCAAATTCCTGGAGAACAGTGCACTCTTCCCACACGACCCACTTATAATGGCAGTTATTGTTCCAGAAACAGCTCAAGTACCTGTTTGGGAAAGGCCTATTCTAAGAGGAAACAGTGCTTCTGAAGGAAAACAGCAGTGAAACAGCTGCTTTTCTTATTGCCAAGTGGGTTTGAAGCATTTACACCCCTTGTGACAGTGACAGCACCCGGCAGGGCAGGCAATGCCACCATCTCCTCCCGACCTCGCAAATGAGTTTATGGGTTTCAGGGAAGTCAAGTGAGACTAAAGTTGCTCACTGAGGTGCCACTGCACAGACAGGCCTCCTTCCACCCCCACCCAGAGAGCCACTAATTCCATGGGCAGAGCAGGAGCTTCCCAGCAGGAACAAAGTGTAGTGCTGAGAGTGACAGGACAGGAGGACACAAAGCCACACAATTCCAAAGAAACTTTGAAATTCAAAGACAGGCTTTTCTTTACCTTTCTACCTGTGCACAGCCTGCTGCTGACTGACAGTGTTTGTGAAGATAAGCATGTGGAATGCAGGAGGATGGTCAGATGCAGCTGGTGCCATCTGTCCCCACAGATCATCTCTGTGATTTCAGTTACTGAAAAACTAACCCAAATAACCCAGATTTCACAGGCTGGGTGCCTGGTTCACTCAAACCCTCTCCCTGCCCTAGGAGTTTCAGTCTAGTTCTATCCTTCCTGATCAGTAGCAAGCTCTGGGATGGGAAGTTCATCTGCAAGCAGAAGGTCCTCCTGTGGAGAAGTGGCACCACTCCCCTGACACCTGGGCAAGTTCTCAGTGCCAAATTCCCACAACACAAGAAGCCAACGTGCCACTCACACTTTCCATTTAAAGCAGCCTCTTACCCAAGGCCCCAAACCATGGAAATGTGCACTTAAATTGTCTGTAGGAGAAAGTAACTGCGTATGTAAGAGCCCCAACAATGGGCTTTTGTCCCTCTCACAACAGCAGTTGCAAAGAACAGAAGAGACACTTATTCTCAGACACAGCCAAGCAGATCATCTGCCAGTTACAAATTAACAGATATTTACAGGCAAGACCTGTAATTAAAAGGATGTTTTAAACACCTGCCTTATTTTCTGCAAGAGGTATAACTGATAGTTTGGAGAAGAGTCATTAATTGGCTTTACTATTTACGTGGCTGCTTCAGAGCGGTTTCCTTTCCCTCTTGATGCTTCCCATCATCTCAACACCACTTGCCTAGGGAATGTTACAAGCTGGACTCCAGCCAGAGGTTGTATACAAAAATGCTTGGTATTTGCTGCTGTTGTCCTGTAATAAGCAGCCTCTATTCCCTCCACACCCCACCACTCCTACGGAAGCCAATTCAGATTAGATATCCTTGTAGGGCTGCAAGTTGCAAGCTAATGCCTATTTATCAAGCCCAGGCCCAGTTCTGAGAATACCAAAAGTCTGTGGTAAGATCCTCCACTTCAGAAACACACTAACTGTAAAAAGTGCAGAGCAGCACATTTTCACAGCTGACTTCCCAAGAGTCGCCTGAAGCCAGGGGAGGCTGGAATATTTCTCAGATTCTTGGTTACCACAGCACAGATTTCTTCATCTTGGTCATCAGTCTCCAGCAGCCTGGCATGGCCAGTGAGCACTAACAGACAGCAATAACAGAGGGAAACACCAAAACGTAGCAAAACATCAGCAGCTGCAGCTCCTCCAAGGAAACCAAGCCTCAAAGTCTCTCCAGTACAGCTTCACATCCCACAAAAAAGAGGAAATGTGCAGGGAGACATGTGCACACTGCAGTGTTGGCACCACTTTCTGTAACGCATCACTTATGGATGCTGGGCTAACACAGGCTGAAAGCTACTTATTTTATATATATATATAAAAAATACAACATCATAGATTACTTATAAGCTCTCAGGAACATGAAGTTGCTGGAACTACATGTATTGTCCTTTCTTTTCAGCAAACTAAGAATTTACAGACACAAGATCCAAAAAAAACTTCCATCTGCACTCCAATCAAGGGGGAGTGATGAGAAGGAATCTGGTTAAGTCCAGCTTCCCACAGAAGTGCTGCTCGTTTGCTTTTCACTGAAAAGCTTGATGAACTAAACTACAAAGCAGAAGAGAGCTCCAGCAACCTTTCTAACCATCTGTTAGTGGTTAAAGCCCAAGATTAAACCATCCAACTTCAAAGCTGAACAGACATTCCCACCATTACTGTTTGTTCAGCTCCTCCCATCTCATCATTAGCCAGGCAATAATCTGGCTTTCACCCACGTGACAGATTGTCCAGTGGATTCAGGAGCTGCAGGGGTGTGTGCCTCTGCACATATTTGGGTTTTTCAGCTGGTGAAACGCCAAAGGGCACATAAGAAATCCCATCACTACCTGAGGAAATCAGGGTCACTCCATGGAGCAGCAGAGTCCTCCTGGATGTGGGAGAAGGACTTTTGGTTCACTCTGAAAAAAGCCTTTCTATAATAAGTAATTTCAACAAGAAGTTTCTCCTACAAACTCCATCTCTGGGCTCAGATACTCACCTCACCAGCTCACACAAGCAGATGGGGAAGGAGGTGCCACAGTGAAACACAGACCATGCCACACTCTGCAACTACACAATTGTCTATATTTGGCTCCCTAAAAGGTGGGCAGTGGAAAGAACACCCTCAAGAGCAGCACTCCCGGCTGTCAAGAAGAAGGGGGGGCTGGATCCAGAGACCTGGGAAGGTGATGTTCAAATACTCTCACTGGAGAACTGATCTGGCCCCTCCTCTAAAGGCCATGGAAGGTGAAAACCCAGGAAACTTTGTTAACTAGAGGTAGGGGGAGATAGGTGAAGGTGCTGCCCAGCTAGACCTTCAGCAAGGAGTGGAAGAGACTTCTCTCCAGACAATTATGGTCAAGGCAGTTGGAGACAGGGAAATGACAGGCACACCACAACTGTCCACTCAGCCCAGCGCACAAGGCAAGGGGTGTCTTGCTCTCCCACTAGTTTGAACCACTCCTGCTGGAGAAATTAAAAAGTACTCTGAGGACTTCCAGCTTTACTAAAGATCAGGGTCAACCAGGTGATCCAGGTCCTGAGACAGCAAGTTTGGGATGAGAAGACATCTCAAGTCTTTTATGAACTGCCAAAGGAGTTTCTGAAACCACCTCCGGTGTGGTTAAGACACACTCCTTCCACCTTATTTATTCGTGCCTTAGTGTAAGACCTGTAAAACCAGTGGCATGAGGGCAAACACAGAGTGTACCTCTTCCCCAGAATCAGCAATGCAACAGGAGTCCTGGACACCAGGTCAAAACAGAGAAAGGGATTCCTGGTCAAAACATGGGACCTCCTTCTGGAGGTAGAGAGTCTGTGCCACGGCCTTGTCCCACTCACGAAGCGGATTGAACATCCCAAAAATCAGTTTATAGTGCAGAGCTGAAAAATAATAGGGCTCTCCCATGAAGTCCACGGGGGAAACACTGTTTGGGACAGTGCCACAGCAGACAGCTGGCTTTATTTGTTCAAAAGGGACATGCAGGGGAGTGCAAATGGGTTTGATGGCACTTCTCTTGAACACAGAGCTGGAAAGCAGTCTAAGAGAAACCGATTTTAAGAGGAAAGTGTTTATTAACCTGGCAGCCTCTTCTATCCTTTTTTGTCCTCAGCATGTAAATGGTGCTGCTCATGAGACAGTGTGAGCAAGGTCTGCTGGGCTATGATGCAACTCTGGTGTACAACTCCAGTATGACAGAAACACCTTGGATCCCATCATCTATCACCTCCTGTGTCTTCACATTCTGACAAGGTACGACCCACACCGGATGTTCTTTAGTCCTGTACACCCAGTTTGGACATACAGTGCCTCACCCTTTGTAACTCTGAGGCCCCATTATGGAGGAAATCCATATTTTCCTGTGAACTGCGTTCAGTGACATTGGTCTTTTCAGTTCACGCTGCTGTGTAAGTACTTCAGCAAGAAACACCAGGTGAAGCTGCAGGATAGCCAAAAGAGCCTGGAATCTGTGCTCAGAAACTCAGATTTATTAAGACTGCCACACTTCTGTTCTGTAGAGCCTTCAAGACTGATACAACCAAGGCACTGAATTAAAGGTGGTGGAACTCATCTCATGTCATGGAACTAATACTTTCAGTACCCAGGTCTGTAATATGCTTCCAAGCCAGTGAGGAAACTTCTTAGCACCAGATTCGGGAATTTTACATGAAGTAGATTTGTCACCAAGCATTTCACATGTCCAGCAGAAAAGATGTCCTCAAGGCCATCTCGGAGGGTCTCAATATCGGGATGCATTCAGAGCAGTCCCCAGCAGCTCCAGACTTCCACAATGGATGTGATCACGTCCTCTTGAGGTCTGGCTGTAAGGATCTGTGTCCATCCCCACCTCCCACCATCTGGACTCAAGCTCCTCTGCAAAGCAAGCCCAGCCAAGATGTGGAACCCAGCAGAAGATCCACAAATTCCATGCTGGACTGTGCTGAACCAGATGCAAAACAGGGGGCAATTATCTGTTCAGCACAGAAGGATCAAAAGCTTATGGTAACCTGAGAGGTGAGGTAATAACAAAAATGAAGGCCAGAGAGCTTAGAGGCTTTCCAATCTTTCAACAGATCAGACATTCACCAAATCCTGCAGCACTGTCACTTTGTGTGCTCGGCTGACCACGCAAAGGAGGGAAAGGTTCATGCACAGACACAAAACATGAAGCTACTTCAAAAAAATTCACCTGGGGCAAGCACAGACTGTCAGAGCATCCACAAACACACGAGAACAAAGCATTTCTTCTCGCTACAGGATCCCATCCCTGCTTTGAGGGCTGCTTGGTACATTGCACATGGAATAGTCATCCCAGGAAAAGAGGAGTCCCACTAAGGGCAGGAACCACAGACCTAGACAAGCCTGTGTTAACTGGATCAACTTTTATCTTAACTACAGAACTGTGTTTACTCCCGTGTCCTTGGGCCCTGAGAATCTTGTATTCATGGTATCCACAGTGCAGAAAAGCCTGGCTTCAAAGGATCCACCTTCAGTCTTGCACAGACTCCGATAGTTAAGGCACTTCTGCGGGATGAAGAAGATAAGAGATTTGAATCCCTTCGTGTAAAGAAGGAAATTGAACCCAGGACTCCTTCCAGCACTTGATTCACCACTGAGCTCCTTCAGGAAGCAGTTTCCAAAGCATGTCCTGGCACACAGCAGGGCCAGGGGGTCACACACCCCAGGCAGAGAGCACACAGGGCACTGTACCTGCTGGAAGGACTTGAAGAACACAGTTGCCTGTCTCAAAACACTGTCAAAGCCACAGAAGGAACCTGCCAGAAGATCAGTCACCACAGTGGGAACTTGAGATAAGCACAGAAGAGAGGCATTTACAACAGAGAGACACTAATTCCAGGCCTAGCTGAGGGTAGCTTTGGTCAGCACATCATGGTTAATCCATCCAGACAAAAATTCCCATTGTGGCAAAGTGCAGGAAAGGAAGAACTGCTGCCAGACAAGGCAGCCCAACTTATGGGGACATCTGTGACCACCCCATGCATACCCAGAGCTTGGACTGGATAAAGGTGGTGACTCCAGAAGAGCAAGTGTGGGACCCCCATCTCCAAGCCCAGGGTGAAGAAGGACCAACAGGACATCGCTGGATCCACGGGTGCTGATGATGATCTGCTTGATCCCTCTCTCTCCCACCCTCTTTCCTACTTCCAACATATCAGCTCAGGAGTGTCATAAACCTGGAAGTGCATTTGTATTCTGGCTTCCCAACCACTGCAGTTCCAGACCCCAGGGAAATTTGAGCTGAGGTGAGAAGTTTGGTCCTGGGTGGGGCAAGTTCAGGTAAAAGGGAACCTTAGTGTCAGCTTTCTTTGGAGATCCCCTGTCTGCAGCAGATCCAAAGTAAGCTGTTGGTCTCCAGAGCCACTTTTGGGTCCTGGTCTCCCTCAGGCTTCATCCCCCTGAGCAGTCACAGCACAGCATTTCAGAGGTATGAACTTCAAGCAGTGTGGTTCAGATTCAGATCTCTTACTGACATTTTTAAACTGCACTTCTGAAATAGCACATGCCAGGAAAACTATAATAATGGGAAGTACAGTATTAAAAGACCATACTCCCATATTAAATATCACTTCATGTGACATCTTTAATCATTACCCATTGCCTGTCAAGGTTAGAGACCAAGCTCTGACTACCACAGATGTATCAAAGAGCCCTTTCAGCACAGATTCCCAAAAATGCCCAAAGGAAAAGTGGCCACTTACGTGCAGAGAATTGATTGGTCCTCACGGTCTGCAAAACAAGAACAAACATGGTTATAGGTTTTGGTTTATACTGCCCTGTAATTTATAATACAGTTTCCTTTAAATGAACGTTTTTAAAATTCACCTTTTCAGTTTAAGAATTCTAAGGATGCTCTAAAGCAATTTTAATAATGTCCCAGTTCTCACACACATCCCCAAAACAACTCATTCCCACAAGTCCTGCCATTTGAGATAATAAAGTTAAAAATTGGTTGAATTTAATAATAACCCACTGTAATCTTTCTAACTACATTTTCAGATAAAGCTGGCTTAAGTACTGCCATTTCAGATAAAAAAATTCAAAATTTTGATTAAAATAAATAATAATCCACTGCAATCTTTTTACCTATATTTTGAGATAAAGCTGACCTAACATTTCTTATTCTGTACGCCCAAAGAATTTAAAACCATCACTGAGAAGAAAAACAGCTTCAAGTACACAACACTGACAACCAGACACTTGGAAAGAACACTGACATCCCCAGCAAACAAGTGCTTTACTCCACAGCTTTTTGTTTTCCTTTTTTTTTTTTACATTAACATGCAGGCCTGAAGTGCCTCCACAATTTAGCTTATTCATGACAGACTTGTCCAAAGGACACGCAGGGAAAGGCTGCAGAGCCCAGAGCTGCAGCAGTGGCTCAGCACTTCTGTGACACCCACTGCTGTGCTCCTGACCTGAGAGAACCGCCTGGAGGGCACTGATACCCTGCAAGGGGCATTTCAGAACTACAAGACCTTTCCAGAATATATTTCAGCACCACACACTCTAGATTAAAAATTATATATCAAAGCATTCAAATACACCTGCAGTGAGGAAAGCATTTTGGTTAAAAGTGTTTTCTGCCCTGTTTGAGCCAGGTTTGCAATGAGTTCAACATCTTTTTCATAAATCTGCATCACAAAGATCTTGTTTTTGCACTTCAGCTGTTTCTCACCAGCTCCAAGAAAACACAATTGTCTCCTGCAAGCTCAGAACTTCAAACACATTTTCTGTTCTGATTGGTAATTTGTAATGAATTACATTATAATAAATAAAACCAAGCTTTGTTTTGCTCATGTGTAAAGCTCAGGACTACACAGAGTCCCTGCCGGTTTTCCAGACTGTATGAAACCATCACACTCCCCATGGCAGGAGCTGAGTTCATTGTGTAACTATTAGTCTTGAAGCTGAATTTCAACTTTACAGAGGCAGCGTCTAAAAAAATATAGAGAATCACAGAGTCATAAAGGCTGGAAAAGCCCTCCCAGCCCATGGATCCCCCTGTGCCC